>JACVVK020000461.1:372500-452500 GCA_018292915.2 Batillaria attramentaria | reverse complement strand
TTCAAGGTCGAATGTGGTAACCACACTGTCACCAGTTAGCACCTTTTGGTTTCAGTCAGCAAGTCTGTCTGTGCATTAGTGCATTATGTGAATTAGTGCATGTGTCTTGGTGGTGTGATGTTAACCGCCACCAAAACAGCTCACAATGATCTGCGAGCCTAAAAATCTTCAAATTAGGGTCTCTAAGGGAGACAAGTTAAATTTTTGTGCCCACAGATCTACCTTGTTTGCTTACGGTGACAAGAACATGACAGCATTAACTGATTAAGAAATGTGCAGAATTATAGCCTTCTGTGAGCCAGTATTGCTGAGGTACGAGCCAAAATGTCCACCTGCTGATCAATCAAATCATTCTAGTAGGGAGTATGTTTAGGCGGCACATTGCTGCTGCTTTGATAATTGTTAAAAGGCATCTCAGTAATGTGACTCCTGTTTGGTTTTTGTCCCCAGTATGACGCAATTCGAATCAACCAGATCTACGAACAGGCCAAGTGGGCTCTGATCTCGGAGGAGATTGACTGTACAGAGGAGGAGATGATGGTGTTCGCAGCGCTGCAGGTTAGTGGTGTTCACTCGTGTGCAAAAAGACACGCAGATCACCCTGTGTGATATGCATTGGTGTGCATTGACATCCACTGTTTGAAGTGCGTCGAGAAATTTTTTTACCAGGGGGTGAAGAGTGTGGGTTTGGGGGAGGGGGTGGGGTGAAGGTGGGGTGTAAGGTGGTGCAGCTTTTGATCATGTCTGTAAGTCACTTTCCAATGCTTTGTTGTCCCCCCCCCCCCCCAAACAAAACAAACAAACAACAAACAAAAAGAAGCAGCTGACATCCCCCGAAAAAACAACAGCGAAATCCCACCAGACAAACATTAACCCCAGTGTTTATGAATCCCATTTTAGCTGCTAGGGATGCATTTGACATTACGCTTAACTTGGCACACTCCGTGATTTTGATACAGTGACAAAACTTGTAACAAAACTGTCTTGGGATCATCAGTTCCAGGTGCAGCTGCAGTCAGGATTGCCACAGTCAGACACAATCGATGGCAGTGGGTCGAATCCATTGCCCGTGGAGACGGATGAGATCGGTGCCGCCCTGCAAGACCTGCAGAACTCTCTGGAAGGTTCCTCAATATCAGCACATGGTGACATCACACACATACCGGAACTGGCAGACTATGTCAAGTTCTTCAAGTGAGTTCTCAATTCCTGCCGTAAGATGTATAAATGTGCAGCATTTTGGGTGAAGAGGACAATTTTAATCTTGGGTTTGGTCCAGAGTCCTCTGGTCTGAAGTGGAAATACATGTCAACAACGTGTCGGAATTTCGGTGCACCTTGATTTTGAGAACAGCGCAGAATCATGCTTTGTGTTACTCCTGCACTATTCGCAAAATGGAGTTATGCCAAAATTCCACGATGCTGTTGATATGTATAGAGCACACTCCATCCTGAAAATGTCCCCCAGTTTTTGTTATGCTTGTTGATTACTTGATTTTGCGTAGCACTGATTGTTTTGTCAGTTGGTTTGTTTTATTTCTAATGAAGGGAAGCAACAACCACTTTTGTCAGAAATTCAAGGAAACAGTTTGAAGAGTTTTAGAGATTGCTTCCCTTATATATTTAAAATGATTTGTCTACTGAGTGTCTTATTTTTTTTCCCCAGACCAAAGAAGCTGACGCTGAAGAGCTACAAGCGTTACTGGGCAACATTCAAGGACACATACATTTCCTTCTACCGCAGTAAAGAGGAAGCCACAGGCCCCCCAGTCATGAGGATAACTGTTCGAGGTGAGTTCATGTCACCAAACTGACAGATCACCAGAGTATGCAGAGAGTTTTGATTTACTCAGGACACAGGCTGGTGATGCATTGTTAAGTCTGTTAGTTGGCCGTTCTGTGGGCATATTGTGTATGGTGACTTTAAAACTGCTCTGAGCTGTTCTTTGCTGATTTTCTGCAGGCTGTGGGGCTTTTTGTCTTCATTATTATTCTTGATTTGTCCCTTATGGAGGATCAATATCCCAGAGTTTCCTGAAGGATACAGTTACGCCTCTAGTTTTAATGGGATAATTTGTCTTTTGCAGAGTTTGTTTGCTTGTTTTTGTTGCCTTCTGTAGGTAAACTAAGAGAAAGTTCAGATCATTTCTTTTGGGACTGGGTATATAATCCGTGTTAGGGGAATGTGGGGGCCCTTTTCATAGCTTATTTAAGCTTTAAGCTGTCTTTTCATACAGTTTGCCCACGTGGAAGCACATTTCACAAAATTCAGCGGCCAATTTACCAGACTTTCCTTTTTATCTTTCCTTTTCACAGGATGTGAAACTCAGCCAGATGTCAACCTTGCAACCAAGAAATACGGCATCAAGCTTTTCGTTCCTGACTCAGAGGGCATGAGCGAAATCTGTCTTCGGTTTGATGTGGTAAGTACTTGTAACTGGATGAAGCGTGTGTAAAAGGATTGGATGGAGTGAACTAAATCACAAACCGTTCGCATTTTGGCTGATGGTGTCTTTAATTCGGAAAGAGCATTGTGCTGTGTATTTTCCCAGGTGGCTGTCATTTACCCCCCCCCCCCCCCCAAAAAAAAAAAAAAAAAAACCCAAAAAAAGAGAGAGAGAGAGAGAGAGAGAAAGAGAAGGCCTTGTCAGCTTTGCTACATGTAAAGTGAAGCTCAGAGGACAGTGTACACAGTATGGATGCCAGGATGTTTTTATGATTATGAAGCTGCTCCTCAGTCTGGGTAATGGTACCTGATCAGCATGAAAGTCAGCATAATGTAAATTACAAGAAAAGTGCTGAGGAGGATAGTAAAACAAAAGTTTACATTCCTTCGCCACTCCTAATGGTTGTCAGCATCAGTTTTCACTTACAAATCTGGCAGAAAGCCATTTCTTCTTAGCAGTACATGTACCACAGTGGTACTCTCTCCTCTGATGGCCCCTACCTGTTGTGGGTTGGAGCTGGGAAGGTTGTAGAAACTGTCAAAAGTTTTTGATATTCAGGATGCTTCATAGATGCTTCTCCATTGCAGAAAAGGCAGCAAATGTTGTCAGCATGTTGTGGTTTGGAAGCAGGAAACATGACTCATGAATAGTTATGAAGTCTGGGAACTGCTTTGATTTGTCAGAGAAACTTATAATAATAATAATAATCGCATTAATAAGGCGCTTTATCCCAAATATTTTGGCTCAAAGCGCCGCGAGCTAAACCCAACACGCACGCTCACGTGAATCACACGCATTCTCTCACACACAGGACATAAACGTATTACAATCACGTGGTGCGAAGGGTCAGCTCAGCTATTTAAATTTCGGAATTTAGATACGCATTTATTTTTCTGGGCTGAACATTTCCAAAGCAGAGCAGAGGGGGAGGAAGCCGGAGTACCCGGAGAGAACCCCCGACGATCGGCCCGAATGAACGGTGCCACATACGAGAAGGAAAAATTCTTTGCCCCGAGTGGGGCTCGAACCCCTCACCTCTCGCATTGGTGACAAGTCTCTTAACCACTAGACCACCGACCGCCCCAGACCACCGACCGCCCCGATGAACTTGAGGTTCATCGCTGTTGTTTTGCTCACATGAAATAAATTGTATCCCAGTGAGTCATCAAGAGTCTCAACTTAAGGTAAATTGTAGGGATGCAGTTATACACAATATCACAAAATCAGTTACAGGTTTGTGGTTCGCAAACAAAATTTCCTTCAAATAGTCGGGGGAAGTTTAACAGGAATGTGCACTACACGGTCCAGTTCTGTGGATACCAGTGACGTTGCCCAAGTACAGTACAAGCTTTTCTTGCATTCTAAATTTAATACATAATTATTGTCATTTTCTCTGTTTCCAGGAGGAGCAGTACTGTCGATGGATGGCCGCCTGCAAGCTGGCCTCAAAGGGTCGCACGATGGCTGACAGCTCGTATGAGTCGGAGGTGGCAGCCCTGCAGACGTTCCTTGGCATGCAGCATCCGTCCAGTGCACCGGTCATCACACCCTCACAGGCTGACATCCAGCCTGAAGACTACATCGCCCCTCGCTTCTTCCGCAAGATCAAGTCCAAGCAGGTGTGTGTACTGACGTTAGTGGATCAGTATTAGGGCAACAGTAACCTGCTACAGTTCTCTCTCATAATTCTCCAGTGTTTGATGTTATAATGGATGTCCAACATGTTGATATACTGAACTTCATCAGTGTTCCTTCAGTCTACATGTGCTGCAGACTCAGATACAGTACGGTCAGTTACAAGTCTCCAAGAGAAAGAGACAGTGATGTGTAAAATGAACATTACATGTATGTATCAGTTGGCAAAACACTGATGTTATTACAGATACAGTACGGTCAGTTACAAGTCTCCAAGAGAAAGAGACAGTGATGTGTAAAATGAACATTACATGTATGTATCAGTTGGCGAAACACTGATGTTATTACGCATCCCAAAGACTCCTGTAAAGGAGATGACCTGTAGATAGTCTAGTGATGCAGATAACCTTGCAACAATGCAGAAAACAGTGCACAAGTAAAATAACTGAAATATTTAAAATGTGGCATCAGGTAAAGAAGTCCTGAATAATGTTGCCACACAGCTTACCTGTATCTGTTCTCAGATGCAAAACCAATTTTGTGTTTTATGTGAGTAACCAGTACTATACCAGTATGCAGTGTGTTTTGCACATGTCATACAATCTGATCCATGTTTCATGTTTTTGTAGATTGTTCAGCGCATCATGGAGGCACACGCCAACGTGCGGGAAATGGGACTGACAGAAGCCAAGATGGCTTACATTAAGGCCTGGCAGTCGTTGCCAGAATTCGGCATAACGTACTTCCGCATCCGCATGTCCAACTGCAAGAAAGAGGTGTGCACAGTATTTTAAAACTAAATAAGTGGCTGTTCATTGCAGATTTCCACATATTTTGTAGCAGTAGGAAGTCTGTGTGGGTTTAAGCACTTATTAGGTAGTAGGGCTGTTTTAGGTGGTAGTTTGTAGTCGTATGTACATGCACTTTGTTTTGTGAAAAACGTCGTCACTTTTCGCAATCTCCTTAGGAACTAAACACTTTGTGCGAAATCCACTTTGTGGAAACAGCGATATTTACGGACTTGACTTTTGAGACCATTTGTGGCATTTACTGACGCATTGCAGCCGTTTTAAGATATGAGATACAGAGAACAACGTTCCAGGAGTTGACAAACCACTGTTATATGTTCGATGAACACAGTAAAAGTGTCTTTATTGACAGGATTTTTAACGCCTGGTCGACTATTTTCCTCCTTTTGTGAGAGCCCATCACATAATTGTTATGGCCTAAAGTGATTTTATCTTGCTTGTTGTATCTGCACACGCTAATCAAGTGTGTTGTGTGTATGCAGGAACTACTGGGCGTGGCCAGCAACCGCGTGATCCGCATGGACCTCCACACGGGCGACTCCATCAAGACCTGGCGCTACAACCTGTTGCAGACTTGGCACGTCAACTGGGAGAACGAGACGGTCATCCTGGACTTCGAGGACGAGAAAGTCACTTTCGCTCCCACAGAGTGCTCCTGCAAGACTGTCCACGAGTACATTGGGGGTTACATTTTCCTGTCAACGCGCTCCCAAGACAAGAACCAATCACTGAACGAGGACCTGTTCCACAAGTTGACGGGAGGCTGGTCTTGAAAGGATGTGTTGATGTCGCCAGATTTTCATCAGACAATTCGGGTGTAGGGAAGTGAAAACATGGGATCTGCTACTCTGGCAAGCAAAGTGTTTTCTGGGAATATTGGTACGGAGAATTACGCAAAAAGTGAAAAAGCAGAGAGCGACTTCTCACACAGGGCCTTCTGTTAAACAACAGGAAATGGCTATAAGCAAGATCCAGGAATGTTTCTGGATTTAAGTCACTGATTTCTGGAATATTTGGACAAAAGAACAGAACAGGAATTTAAAAAAAAAAAAAAAAAATCCTCCAATTTAAAGTTAATCATTTGTGTGTTCTTTATAGGATACCATGTGAAGGACCCTAAAATCAATGAAAAACAAGCTTGATTTTATTATTTTTGGCCCCTGTGCAATTTTAGCGAAGTCTTTTACCAGACAGGCATAGTGACAATTCAGATAACAGTTCAAGTAATTAAATCAGAGACAAAAATCTGTGTTTTCGCAAAGCATGCTTCAGATTCTCTGGTGTGCACTAATTCTCTCGGCATGGAGGCTATAGATTGCAGAGATAATCTGTATAAATGCAAACTTTGGTGCCTACATTTATTTGAATTGTCCGCGGACGCCCTGTTCGCTCAATACAACTGCTGTTACTGCTGGCTTGATGTCGTTATGAACTTTTATCTTGCACTGACGTGTTCTTGTTGACATATTGTTGGGTTTTTGTTTTTTTTTTAGCTGATGGAGACGTCTAGTTTTGTGATGGTTGGTTGGAAAGTAGTTGTAATATATGTGTAGTCGCTTCATCTTGGATTGTATAATTATAGTTGTGTGTTTACGAAACATTTCTTTTAACAAAATATGTAAATCTGTTTAAAAAGTGTCCACAGTGTTTTTTTTTGGTTTTTTTTAATGGACTTACTGCAAATGGACACTTGTGCCAATGTCTGTGTGTGGCGTGTGCATGTGATAAGTATGGATATTAATATATGACACGACTCAGCCGCCAGGCAGTCTGCTTCGACAGAGCAGCGATGGTGGTTCAGCAAGTTGAGGAATATTTCTGATGCCATGTGAGGGTGTCTTGAGGATTACACGCATCTCGCACAGCATGCAAACAGTTTTCAGTGTGTGATTGTGAAACAATAGATTAGGTGTTGCAGTCACGCGATAGATCACACACAGCTCTGGCATGCTGTGGAGTGATGGGCACATGTTATTTTGCACGTTGGATATAGTCTTGTGGTGTTTAGACAGGTACCAGGTTTTACATGTCCACACAGAATGTATTGGTGAAGAATTGTACTACAGAAGCACATGGACACTTGCCCCTTCAACAATACATGTAGTTTGGAGCCAGCTCAGAATCATAGATTCACACCTTGGATTGAAAGCTGTGCTGAGATTGGAACCACTGCAAGATTCCTTGAGACAACAAGACAGGTCCTGCAAGAAACTGCAAGAATTCAGAAGTGTTGGGAGGACTCCACTTCGTGTGGATGTGATGTGCTAGGCTAGCAAAGAACTCGGAAATTAGTGAACGCAGCGTTGAAACGACTTGCTACATCTTTGATGTGAGCACTTCAGTATACAGCTTACTGGAGCATCTGACAGTCCACCCATAGCATGGATTGTCACGGAGAGGTCTTATTCTGCTTGCAACACCTTTACAGGCCTGAAACCATATGGCGCAAATACAGCTGGAGCTGAGACTTGCTGCATTCTGCAACGTAAATAAATCACGTCTTTGTGCAGCCAGTAGGGGTATACATGCATCTGCTCAGAGAATGGAGAAGAGAGTACCTTTTCCCAGAGAAAGATGCATCTTCTCGAAAAGCAAACTCAACGTTAGAGGTACTTCATGTTCCCATGCCCGTTAAGCAATATATATATGCGAAACGGTACCTGGCCAGCAGATTGATGGAGATGGCTGATGCTGTGAAGAACCGGGAGTAAGACCATTCCTACCACCATTCCTCAATGCCAGAGCAGGATTTCAACATGAGGAACATGCTGTAAACATCCCACGCCTTACTACAACACCTCACTCACTCCGTACTTGTGCTTGGAAACTCACGTTCTCTTCTGTACATAGTGACTGTGATCTGCTTGAGCTGGGGCTCACAAAGGACACGTTCAGGAAAGTTCTTTGATTTAAAATACGGCAAAAGAACACGCGAGTGGTGATTTTTAATAAGAGTGTGAAACTGGATGATTCCAGGACTGCGCACTTGATGATGAGACAGCAGTATAGACATTGTGTTTGGAATAAAACAGGAGCCGTTGATGGGTGTGTAGGATGCAGACAGACGGAATAAAGCTTTTGATTTTACTGTGAAATGTTGGCACACGTTGGACGAGGAAATGGTTTTAGTCATTTGGTAAAAGTAATCACACTTTGATGGAACTACAAATTCATTTCTATCACACACATTACCTTAAGTGCATTTTCCATGCTTGCCCTTTTTTTTTTCACTTTTTTGTTGTTGTTGTTTCGTGTTAAGAGTATTTCTTTACACCAGTGACTGTGTTTGACTTGTTGTTCCTACCAAGCAGGCAGACATGGAGCGGTAACATCATAGGCTTCTGTATCAGATCTCATGCATTGTTTGGTCTGACTTGCATCACATGTTCATCTTGACCTTTATGCTTTGCATACACCACTTGTACAGGGTTCAGAAAATGTACGGGGAAATAATTGAATTTTGAAATTTGAAACGGATCATGACAGTCTTTTGACACTTTTAAACACGCGTTTGACTCAGTTTTAAGATCAGGTTACAAGAGTCGTTTGGTTTCAGATTTTAATCGTGACCTGATGAGTTGCAAGATTTTGAATGAGACTGAAACATACAAAACCAAACATGGCTGAAAAAGCAGACATGCGCTCATTTGCACAGGCATTTCAAAGTGGACATTTGCTTTTCAAATTTGATTTTTTTTTTTTTAAGCATCCTCGGGAGCCTTTTTAATTTCATTGCACATTATTTTCCAACTTGATCTACCTTACAGTGCATAATTATGTGTGAATTAATTAATGTCCCTGTTTTAGCGCAGATATAGACAGTATCACATCACATTTTTTTAGTCTGTGAAAATCATGCCGTAAAACAGTTGTACTTTGTCTTTCTTTTCATATGGGTTTACTTTTTCTAGAACTCAAAATATTTTACGTAAGATGCAATTTGAGTGACATGCATTTAAACTTAAGATTTCTGTTTGACCAGTGTTCTGTAACTCGATAGTTTCAAGTCATTTATGTGTAAAGGTCTTAAATAGCCTGTTTTTGTTGTCACTTGGTGTGAAGTGCTTCATTTTTTTTTTCTTTTTTTTTTTCTTTTTTCCTTATAAGTAGGATTGGTTACAGTGTTTTTCTGTTTAAAAATGTTTTAATCTCACGGAAGGGAAGGGTAGAGTTCATTGGTTCCAGTGTGTCTATACTTGTAACTTTTGTTACAATGGATAAATACAAATGTAGCAAATATCACAGTCATGTGTGTCTCTGCCACCTGCCATAATCAAGAACAGCATACATCACGTCATGTCCTTCTGTTGAACCAAGAGATAACACGTCCCTCAAGCATGTACCACGTAAATGGTTTCTGCTTATTGTTCATGAATTATTATTGAAGTGGCATAGTTCATGTATTTGTGGAAAATGATAGACATACTCCAAGCTATATTCAGCGATTGCTTTCATTACATTTACAGTTATGATCGTAGGGCATAAATTATGTACATTATTTGTGACCTCTCTGGGGGAGCTGTTACGCTTCTCCTAGCAACTTGATCATTGGTGCTGATTGTACAAAATTCCCCCTTTCTGTTCATTACTCCCTGCTCCATACAGTACATAGGAAGCATCTTAATCACTTGAATGCTAAGACAGATATATGACACATGTTTCCAGCTTACATCATAGGTTCAGTTGTCTGATTTTAAACGTATGTTTTAAACCGTCAGTTTACCTCATACGCCTGAATGCTGTAGGTTCGTATTTTTGTGTCTATAGCACGTACGATATTACATAAAAATTGCTAAATTGTATGGAAAAGTGAAGTTATGGTTAGCATTGTTTCCATAACTACGCCATCCACTGGCATGTTGGAACTTTATTCACCACTGCTAGTGTGTCATTAGAAATACTTGTTACTGTTTCATTAGGAATAGCAACAGGTTTATAACTGATAAGAGAGAGAGTAATCACATCTCAGATTAAGTTCTGTGTGCATGTTCACTTGGTCCACTATGCAGCACAGTTTTAGAAGATTCATTTCATCTTTAAAAACCCTGTTTCTGTCCACAGTGCTTTGATCACAGATCAGTTTCAGAATTCTCTCGCGATTATATTCACATGCAGATCCATGCTCTGTCTTCTTGCCTCTGATCACCTTGCCATGCGCGACTTTCTCATTATCTGTGATATTTACTACTGTACCAGTTGTTTAATGGCAGTTCTGTTTGTGTTTGCCTTGCACACTTCAGCAGTGACTCTTTACCCCAGTTCAGTAGCCCCGGTGATGTTAATGACACCTTATTATACAAATTCTGTCTGATCTGCAAGTGTCCTTCCATCTTTGTTTCTCCACAGATCTGCCCAGCTGCCTATGGTTAGTTTGTATGGTACATTTGAAAATGAAAGTCTTTTATGTTGCATAGGTGTGTTGGTAGGTGACTGTCTTTTTTGCGCTGTACATACGGTATGTATAAATTCAAGCACCTGCTGTTTTCTGCTGCATAGTGGACCTTTGGACAGTTGCACACAAAAAAAGTTTTAAAGTGCGAGATGTTGGCCTAGCACAATGCCAATATATTTTCTTTTTCTTATGGCATACACATCAACAAAAAGTTCAGCAAGACACGATGTTCAGGATATCTTTGGCATATAATCAGGATATCCCTCACATTGTTTACGCAATTTACCCAGCATCCTTCCTTGTTCTTGGCCAAATGGATTAATCAATTGCATAGATTCATAAATCTGTTTTGGTTTTCACAGTGTAATAATTACCTTGTAGTTGTATGTACATGTACCTGCCTTGTAAGGGAGAGAGGTCTGTGCTGTGCACAGGCTGTGAGCTTTCTCTTTTTTTTTTCTTTTTTTTTAAGTAATGTTTTCTGCCCTTTAAAAAAAAAAAAATGAACTGGAGGATAACAAATGGCCTACTGCTTTATGAGCAGCGGAGAATTTCTGGCATGTTTCAAACTTGTTTTAAAATTTCAGTCACCATGCATTTCACCAGATTGTATCCCTTTTTTTTTTTTTTAAAGCAGATTTTTCTGTGAAACACATGCACATGCACTTACACTGAGAGTAACACGTCTGGGATTTTATTATGGATATTGATGTCCTCTCGTACGAGGGCTTATAGAGCTATGTCAGTAAACCAGTCTTAGCTGTTTGCTTGCTGCGGATGTGCCATTTATTTCTGTGACTGTCAAGTGGTTTTGTTCTGGTCCCAGCTAGCTGGTCTCTACACTGACTGTATATTTGTGCTTTGGATAATTAGTCAGTATAAGTTAATTGCAAACTTCAAGCGACACAACTTACTACCATGTGTAATATACCAAGTTGTATACTGTCTTCCTAATAAAAGTAAAATGTATGGCTTTCTGTGTGTCCTATTGTGTACACCCACTGTTGCCTTCATTGTTCAACTTGCTTTGGTTCATGGGTGAAACGAAGTCAAGCATAAAACTCTGTAATGGTCAGAGGAGGAAGGGGGAGCCGGGGTGGCTGAATGGTAGAGCATTGGACTTCTAATGCTCGGGTTGTGAGTTTGTACCCTGGCTGGGGCCAAATATGTGTGCTGGCTTTTTCATCGTTTCCCGTCTTTGATATCAGCCGTATGTGCTGGCAAAGGACGTAAAACTCCCAAACACCCACCCTTAGAGGAGAAAGAGTGGGTGGGTGGGTGTTTGGGGGTTTAACGTCCTTTTCCACCACATAGGGTGATATCAAAAACAGGGCAACGATGAAAAAGCCAGCACAAATATTTGGCCCCAGCCGGGATCGAACCCACGACCCGAGCATTAGAAGTCCAACGCTCCACCATTCAACCACCCTGGCGGAGAAAGACAGCAGAGCGCACTGTGAGAAACAATCTGTAGAATGGCACCTTTCTTCGAAGGAAGATTTACTAAAAAGTCACTGTAAAGCACTCTGACACTGTTTATTTTCAAACAAATCAGTTCACTTTCAAGTACACGATAGATCCACACATTTATAAATGCACACAGTGACGATCAAAATGGCTACTCCCATCAGACGCATCCTAGTTTCAAAATATAAATTTCACTCCTTGATAATTTTAACATCAATATATTCAGGCTGATTATGTCTCTGACCTGGTCTCGAATACACTGTACATTCATACATCACCAGAAACACAGTAAGTAGAAAACAGCATGGGTGATAATGCATTTCCAGTAAAGTTTCCTCTGTGTGTGTGTGTGTGTGTGTGTGTGTGTACCAGTGTGCACCCTGTAGATCTGGGATACTGGTTCACAACTGGTGACACACGGGCTGAATGAAACTTGAACTACAATAATAAATGCCACATCTGCTTACATAAACATTAGACCATTAGCTGTGGGGTGGGGGAGAGGAACTGAAACAAAATCGTTGATTAAAAGCACACCGAATATCTGTATGGTAGACGCATTATTTTGATCTGAATTCAGAATATTGCAGTATTATGAAATATTCACCGGCAACTTTAAGTCACAGACACTTGTTAGTTAAAAATATTCAAAGTTTTTGTTGTTGTTTTTGTTGTTTGTTTTTAGTTTTGCAACTGCCCAATACCACCTTCTCCACTATCGTACAAAGTATGAAAGTTGTGAACTGACATGCGCATTGTCTATGATCAGGAAAGACTACAGAGATCTAAAGGGTGCACCCCCCCCCCCCCCCAAAAAAAAAAAACCCTCTTGCTGCAAACTGGCCTTCATGCATTTAGTCCCTGATTGCAAAACTGCAGCGAGAGATGATCTAAATATGCACCACTAGGTACCAGAGCGGTCACCGAACACTGCAGAAAATCATAACATTTTTTCATACTGGTAATCAAGAAATGCATGTTGCTGAGATCTCTATTTCGGACAGGTTTTGTAGGAAAATGCATAAACATTATCTTAGGTGAAAAAGGAAAGACAGAATATATACAGCTGCTGTAAATACTTTCCCTTACCCACATAATATTCTTAAAGTTCCTACTAATGCCTGCATCCATAAATTAGTCAAAAATTAAATGCCTGGTGTCGAACATAAAACTTGTTCAACAAATGCACAGATAATGTTAGTATCTCTTGTGACCAGCCTAAGATACAACCTACCACTGCTTTACTACACCAGTACATGCAAACCCGGAAACCTAGTTTTGACAAAAATTGTGTGCCTGATTAAATGTGGTACAAATGCACAAATTTCAAATCACCATCACAGACCTGCTGAAGATTATAAGATTGTTTGCACTCAGTTGGAAATACTGGAGTGCAAATGTTACCCCCACTCAAGAAAGCTTTAGTACTGCACCTCTGCTGCAGATTAAACACAGGTAATTTAATACATGTATATGTGATCTTGTAACTCATTAAAACGACACGACGCAGAATGTGGGTAACGCATGCAGGGGTGAAACCATGCCAAACTGCTGCAGAAACTGGTAGCACTCCTAAAAAGTAGTACAATCTTGCTGGTAAGGTGTGGGGGTGTTGGCAGTGTGGAGGGGTGTGTGTGTGTGGGGGGGGGGGGGGGGGGGGGGGGGGTTACACAGCTGTCTCACACACTTCACAGGAGCCTGCGCATATTATCAAATACTCAAGATATGCTTGTAGCAACTTTGGGTGTTTAGGTTTACATAGAATCCTGTATCCATGACCATCTTCATCATACACAATCCCACATGTGTGTAAAGTTGGAGGGGAGGGGAGAGATCCAGGGAAAGTAGGCTGCGATGTTCCGGTCTCAAAACTTCACTTCAGCGGAATGTATCATCAAGCAGCTGCTGAGATTCTATCTTGTGCACCTCCCCGATCCCAGTGGCTGGCGCTCCAAGCACTCCACGTCCAACATACGTCAGCTGAAATGGGAAAATAAAACCACACTTTTGTTTTACCAAGCAACAACCACCTACTGATGGGTGTGCAAGAAATCAGTAGTGCATTCCTGAGAAAACACATCTTTTTACGAAGACCAGGAGAGCATATGGCCCAAACCCTGGACAGCGTATGGCCCAAACCCCTGTCATCCAAAAACAATGCATCACCAGGGCTCTATATCCGCACTGGACAAAGGTCACAGACAAATTCATTTTCGAAATGTCCAATTTCTTCCTTACCCAAGGCAGACATATGTCCTATCATTTCTGCGTGGCAGTGGCCCATATTCAGGACAAACTTCCTATTCTTTTATGGACAGCCAGGACATTTGTCCCATTAAGGTTGCCACCGATATGAAGCCCTGCATCACTACCCATGCAATGCAGATGTCACGAATGCTGAACACCTGCTACAACACTGCCGGCTCCATGAAGCTCCCAGACAAGAAACATGGCCGGAACCAGTACCACTGAGGGTCAAGCTTTATGGCAACCTGGAGGACCTTCTGAGGACAACTGCATTCGTGCAGGCGACTGGCATCCCTATCTAGTGAACGACGAAGAAGAAGAAGAAGAATACACCACTGCACGTTACCTGTCGGCCAAGAATGTTGGCAAAGCGAGGAGCCACAAAGTTCCAGGCACCCATGTTGCGATGTTCTTCCTGACTCCAGATAAACTCTGGAACAATCAGTATCAATGTTTCAACACTATGCAGCGTGCTAACAATGGCATGCATTCAAAACATTATAACATGATGATATAGCATTTATACATGTATTATGAACTGCATGACTGCTATATCCCAAATTCCATACAGTTCTGCCTAGTAAGACATTTTAAGATTTCCAGAAAAAGCTGCTGAACATCAAAATCTCCAGATGCCTAGTGCACTAAAAAGATCAGTGTGCAGACACCTTTCACATATCACAAGTGTGTGTGTGTGTGTGTGTGTGTGTGTGTGCGTGCGTGCGTGCGTGCGTGTGTGCGTGTGTGTGTGTGTGTGTGTGAGCTTGTCGGCGCATGCTTTGTTTCATTTCTCTGCATTATTTTAATTGTCTATTTGCTGTTTTGCTTGTTTAACTGAAAGTGTTAGAGTAAATACCTTTGGCCCCAGAGTACTTGTCCAGTTCTGAATTCAGTTCAGCGGCTGGGAATGGGCACAAACTCTGAAATGATGCAGAAACATGGCAAAATCTCGCAATCTGCATTGGCTTCATGTGCACGTTACACACATTTTGCAAATAAAGGCACCTATAAAGCAACAGATAATACATACCACTGCTATCAATAAACTGAAAGTCTGTTGCTTTTCCTGTCATGGATTGCTTGGCTTTCTCTCTTTGATTTGAAACATCCTCTGAAGTTTAATCATTACATCTTGCAGGCATCAGACATATCAAACGCTTGTTACAGTCATCTCTCCTCTTACCTCAAGTCTGATGATTGCTGTGTCAGTTATGCCCCTTTGCTGCCTCTCCTTGTCCAAAGTGTAGAAATGTTTTCCAGAGCAAAGCACAACTTTCTTCACAGAGCCGGCCGACACTGTTGAGTCTCCAATCACTGGGAGAAAATGCGTGCCTGGCATCATGTCCGCTAATGATGAAACAGCTGCTGGCAGACGCAGGATAAGTTTTGGTGATGCAACAATGAGAGGCTTCCTGAAGTTGCGTAACATCTGTGAAGAGATACGGATTATAGTCTTAAATTCGTGACCTACAAGAATTGTTGAGCAAATACTTGGGAAAATGTGCATGGGACATTCTGCACTGCCAGAGACATGAAACAAAACGACATTCTGCATACTGATAAAAGTGTGAAAACTAATCTTGAAATATCCATCTACTAGTCAAAATGCAAATGACCAAAACAGAAGGAAAAAAAATGGAAACAAAATAAAACGAATAAGAACTGCACAAGGCTGCTCTATACCGTTCTTTGCCAAAATACTACACCTGTACGAGGTGACCTGATTCTCTCACCTGTCTGCGTAGCAAGTGGAAGTACTGTGCAGGAGTTGTGGGGTGAACAACCTGCATGTTGACATTGTCTCCGTCCACAGCGTCCTCTCGGCTGTCACACATCTACACACAGACACAAAACTGGCTAAAAACAACATCAAAGTTATCAGCTTTGATGAACATTATCAACAGATGCAGTAAATATTCAGGTTTAGTTCTGCCACGAACACATACAATAACTTGCTGCTTCCTAGTATGTCAGGCTGTGTTCAACACGCAGTAAGCTGGTATTTGTGTGAAGCACACTGAACATAACACACACACACCAACGAAGACCCCCAAACAAGCAAACAAACAAACAACAACAAAAACAAACAGGGAGTGTTTAACATGTTGTTGTTTGAAATGGAAATCAAATACAAACACGTCCTTGTCACAACATATACTATATCAATTCGGAATTTGTTCAGGACCAAACACAACACCAGCCCCTTTTTCTGAAGCTGAAAGGCTCTTTGAGTCATTTGTACCACATAAGAACTGGTGATCTAACCCAAAATAATTACCTAACCTGCAGAAAGTGATAAAGGCGGTGGTACACAGATATCATACAAGAGGTGGTGGGTGGGTGCTTCAGGGTGTAATGTCTTTTCCACACATGGGTGGTATCAAAGATGGTAAGAAAAGGCCAGCACAAATATTTGGGCCCCAGTGGCCCAACCGAGATTTCAACTCATGACCTGAGCATTGAAGTCCGATGCTCTACCGCTTGACTCCCCCTCTCCCCCACAAGAGGTGGTGATTTAACAATTACGTAAATATCTAACCTGCAGAAAGCGCTCAATGCGGCAGGATGAATGTTCCGGACCAGCACCGTCCATCCCATGAGGCAGCAGCATGACCAGTCCACTCTGTAGAAGCCACTTCACTGATAACAGGAAACATAATCTGTTGCAATAGGAGTCCAGGGCCCGTATGTAAAACTCGAGGTTAATTTAACCCACGGCGAAGGCCTAACCCAGACTAGGACAAAAGAAACCCCAAAACAAAATTAAATAAATACGGAAGCAAAGAAAGAAAGACAAAAATCCTTCTATAGTGGCATGGGCATCTTGCTGGAATGGACCCGCTTCCTGATTTAAAACAAAACAACAACAGAAAATGTAACCCTAGAGCTAGTTTAGTTCGAGGTTAGACTCTAACCCGAGGCTAAACTCCCTAACCCCGACTTTTACATGCGGGCTCTGTCTGTCGCACTGTGTGTCAGATATACAGCTGATGCGCTTAAACCAAACAGAAACCTAACAGATTCTTACAAATTGACTCACACTCTCCACTGCTGATGTAAGTGTCAATGATGATCTGCGCCCCGTTGAAGAAGTCCCCGAACTGTGCCTCCCAGATGGGCAGGATGCGTGGTGTCTCCAAACTGAGTCCGTACACAAACCCCAGAACAGCCTCCTCTGACAGGATGCTGTTTGCAACCTGTCATTTACAGGACAGAAGGATTTGTGATACAAGGGAATTTACAGATTACATTTACAGCCGGTAAATTACTGTTGTGAAAACAGAAATACTGGAAAAAAAGACTGTGTTCGCTGATACCAGTTTTATTATTTTCTGATGATACTGATTCACGGATGATTCACGGATACTGGCTGGCAAAAATCCAGGAGCGATCACTGATGTATTGATGAACATAAGGCTTTTCTTGTCCAGTTACCATCTCTCGCTCTCTCTCTCTCGTATGCATGCAAGCACACTTACACACACACATGCACACACTCACTCACACACACACTCATGCCCAGTACCTCAAGAAATCCCTGTTGCTCATCCAGCATGTGGTTGAGAGGGAGACATATGTCATCCGTTTCCTGGTCCACAAACATGGCGTGACGCTGACTGAACGTCCCTCTACCAACATCCTGACCACTAATATGCACATGATAACCTGAAATAAGTAGCGTGTTCAAGTCACAAAGCTATACTAACTGTCTATGAAACATTCAGAGCCAGGCAAGTTTTCACATGATTAGGACCCAAGATCCAAACTTCAGCTTCATTCGTGCCACCTGATTTTTCACTTCGATTATGTGGCACACTTCATTTGAAAGTTGGAGGTTCTCTCCAAGTACTCTGGAGTCCTCCCCCTCTGCTTTAAACATGTTCAGCCCCCAAAAAACAAAAAAAAACCAACAACAAATAAACAACCAAAAAACCCTAAATAAATAAACACAATTCTAACTCCGGAGCCTTGAATAGCTGCACCAACTTTTCCCACCATGTGATTGTAATATCTTGATGTTCTGTGTGTGAGTGAATGTGCGTGCCTCACTTTGAGCACGTGTGTAAGGATTTACTATGAGCCAAGCATTTGGGTAGCGCCCACACAATCCACATTATCAATATTACTCTCATGTCCATTCTTCACCACACATTGCAGCTCACCCTGAAGCATGAGAGAACCCATGGCCAGCGCTTCAGCAGTGGCCCAGTCCATGTCGGTTCCCTGCTCTATTCGTTGCCGTCTCCGATCGATGTGCGTCTTCTGGATGGTTGGATGACTTTTCTTGGTAAGCACAAAACCAGATACGCATACACATTAGTTTACTAAGATACACCAACAGGTTGGCTTGATCAACAGTAAAGCACACAACAATCTGTGGACATGTTTGCTTTGGTGCAGACAGAATCAACTGACTGCACAGCGATACCAACAACACATGCGAAATTATTAATGTGTTGAATGTACCACCACATTAAAGTTGTCTAGAATTTTGGCATGACTGGATTTTGAGAACAGCACAGGATGACATACATTGTACACTTCCCCTGTGCTATTCTCAAAAATGGAGGGAAGCCAAAATCCCATGATAACGTCGATAGAATATTGCATTCGTCTGCAACATACTGGCATTTTGCTGCATTAAAATCCCCCCCCCCCCCCCCCCCCCTTCCCTGTTTTACAAAGCAAACACCACAGTGACCCCAGCAACATGCTAGAGCATACGATTGTTTTTATATAAACATAGTACTGACAGCACTTACAAAATCTTCCGGCACCTCCACCGATTTTGCACCAACAAACTTGAGTGTGTCCAGGTCGACCCCAGTGTCCCACACAGTGACTTTGTCATCCGAGGCCTGACTCAGGCCTGACCACTTTCCCTGAAGGTGGAATGCCTGCTCACACAGTCAGAACAATGAATTATTCTCTTTCATAAAACAGGTACTTGTACATATAAAAATCCAAACCAAACCGAACAAACAAATTACTGGAGTTACAAGGAAACAGACAATTTCAAATTACTGAAACAGATAACATTCTCTACCCCTTTTTTGGAAAGGAGGGTGGGAGGGTGGGGGGAGGGGGCATTTTGTCTACAGCAGGTAAAATGACCAGTGAACAAAAACATTTACCAGCGGTCAGTACCTTTGCACAAAGTACGTGTTTGACTGTAGTGCAGTCTGTCTTTAAGGATACGCGGATTAGTCTGCTTATACCTACTCACCAAAACGTGAAAAAAAACCACAAGCCACAACACAGATTTCTGACACTATCCCTGCCCCCCCAAAAACAACAACACTATTACCTTTGGTACAGCCGTGTCAACCTGGGCGAGATTGTCTGCCAGCTGTGACGTCCATTCCTGTACTGTCGTGTCCAGAACTGACTTGTCACACACACCACCACTCTGTCTGGCCACAGTGAGAACAGTCAACGTATCATCATATCTATACATTTTCCTTTCCTTTCTCCTCTGGCAAGAAGTTAAGACTTAAGTTAACTGTCATGCCACTGAACAGCACAGAAACCTAGTTTCAGGATACTACAGATAAAGTTAAAATATTGGAGGTGGGAGGGGAAGGTTGGGATGGACGAAGTGGGGAGGGGTGATAAGGGACTGAGGGCATCAAGGGGGGTGGGGGAGTAGTGGGGGGGGGGGGGGGGGGTTGCAGAAAATCACTGAGCAACAAAAAATTATATTTATGGAAAGATAGACTGGTTGTGAAGGAAGACCTTTTAAAAGTTGCTTGTAACAAATCCTACTGTATTATGACACAGGAAATACTTTCTATCGTCCTACTGAAAAAGAACGTGCTTCTCACTGCTAAATATAGCTCTTACTTCCCAACAATTTTTTTCCCATTTTTAACAGACCATTAAAAGCGATATAAAGGAAAGCACATCAATGCAAAGAAATACAGGAGAAATTCTGAGAAATGGTTGTACATGTAGAAGAGATGTCAGACAAAAAAAACAACCCCCCCAAAAAAACTTGGACCCACCACAAGCTGTGCTGCATAGAGGTCTGGAATGCTCCGACGACTACTGATGGCCTTGTACATGATAGGCTGGGTGAACATGGGGTCATCAAGTTCGTTGTGACCGTGCTTGCGGAAACAGATCAGATCCAGGAAGACATCTTTGCGGAACTTGTGGCGATAGTCCATGGCTAAAGCTGTGGCACGTATCACATCCTGCAGGAAAGGTAACAGCTCGTTATGCATGAATGTGGTTAGACGCAGGAGGGTGTCTAATACAGTCAGCACAAACACTAAATGGGGCAGACAGTGGTCTAGCGGTTAAGACTTTGTCACCAATGCAAGAGGTCAGGTTCGAGTCCCACTTGGGACGAAGAGTTCTTTCTTTCTCGTATGTGGCCCCATCATTCCGGCCGACCATCTCTGGGTATTCCGGCTTCCTCCCCCACTGCTTTGGAAATGTTCCGCCCACAAAATTAAAAATAAACGCAATTCTAAACTTCCAAAATTTAAATTGCTGAGCTGGCCCTTCGCACCACGTGACTGTAATGTGTTCACATCCAGTGTGTGAGAGAATGCGTGAGCATGTGTGTCAGGTTCAGCTCCTGGTGCTTTGAGTAAAATACTCGGCATAAGGCGCCTGTATCAATGTGATTATTATTATTATTATTGAATGTCAGTGGCACATAATTATGGTCCACACACCTCTGGATAATCTGCATTCACATGTATCACAGGAGATCCATTTAGTTTGGCCATGTCACTGACATACTCTGACGACCTGAAAAAAAGGGAAGTGTATGTCAAGATGTATAAATAAATGTGCATATGGGTTCCTAAAAAACTGACCCAAACTAACGTATCACAGTGAAACAAGGATTCCTGCCAGGAGACGTGTGATATTACCAGTAGTCATTGAGAGATAATCTGCATTCAAATACTTAAGTATTTATCTGATGATTGAAAATTGTCCATGAATGGAAAATTTGCTTTAGATAGCACGACAACTACAATCTTTCAGTTTATGCCTGTATCCAGAGTAAAATCATAATTGCAGCTTTATATAATTTATTTTAAAACATAATTTATTTTGATTGCTGCACTTATTCAGCTTTGTGTAAAGGGTAATACAAAGGGACAAGCAACCTTAAGCCACACACGCACGCACACGCACACACAAGAAGAAGAAAAAAGAAAACAAAACAAAAAAGAGCCCCTCTCCCCAGAGGATTTATGCATCACAAGCTGGCACATCCATAGATCAAATCAATACTCCTAAAATAACAGTAACAACTGTTGTTGCTTATTGTACTAATAACCAGCCGCATATTCACATGAGCCACTGCTCGGGACTGACTGCGGCAACGGGTGCAAAACATTTACAGACAGGTACGATCACACTGATACACACTGACACACCTGCCAAGGTTAGCCTCTGTTGTGTAGCCAATCTGGTTGTTGACAATGAGGTGTATACTGCCGCCAACAGTGAAGTGGTTGCAGTTGGCAAAACAAGATGTCTCAGCAACCACGCCCTGCAACATTTATGGTGCCATACATCCCTAGTCCATAAAATGTGCGAAGATGTGTGATGAGCTATTGAATGTTTCTCACATGGTATTAGGCAAAACAAAAAACAAAAAAATGTTGTTTCTAGTAACATGGCTAAAAAACATAGGGTAGGTAGGTAGGTAGGTAGGGTTTTATCTGGGTTTTTTTAACACCCCCCCCCCCCTCCACACACACACACATATCCAAGAACAAAGAAACAGGGTATTAATAAGAAATGATGCTCTGTGAAACTGTATTTAATATTATAACATACTATCTTACCATATTTCGTTCTAATCTTGGGTCCGCGATGGCGCACGACTTCCCTGACGACAGGCGCATGAAAACCGAAACCGGTCGTGCTTGTATTTTTTGTATTTTTTTTTCCCCAGCAGCCAAAAAAAATTTTTGGGTCGGTGGGGGGGGGGGGGGGGGGGGGGGGAGAGGAATAGGGTCGGTCGGGTTACCAGAAACAACAAATTTTTTTTTTTTTTGGCCTTATCTCTTATCAAGGACAGCAAGAAAAAAATGGTGACACTTGACAAAACTGAAAAAAAAAAATCACCACAACCACTTTTAAAAACTTCACAAATCCACCACCACCAGCCATCCATACATGAATTCTGAGTCTTTGTTTTTGCCAGTGCCTCACCTGTCCAGTGAAGGAGGCATCGCCATGAACTTGCAGACACAGAACCTCATCACCATCGCGTGCATCCGCTTCTGAACTGTACGAACCTGCTGACCTCAATTGCTGTTTTGCTCGTGTCTTTCCAACAGCCACGGGATTGTTAGCCTGCAGCCAAGTCAAAGTCAAGCCAAGTCAAAGTGTTCATTTCAAAACCCCGTTGGGGGTACATGAAATGAGACAATTAACATATAAATCAAGCTCACCACACCGGCCAACACACATCATGATTGCTCGTACACAAGTTTTACAGGATTCAGGCATACATACATACATACATACTACGTAAAAATATACATAATGGAATGGAATGGGATGGGATGGGGGTGTGTCTAATACACATACATGTACCTACATACATACATGAACAGAATAATGAAGATTCATACACTTCCCCTCAAAGAAAACGGACACTACCCATCAACCAATTATATATTTTCCATTGGCTGAAAAATACCTGGCTTACTGCAATGTAGCATGTAAAAACAATTTTCCACACTGCACCTGTCTGCCTGTCAGGGGAAAAAAAAAATGTGAAAGTGTTGCCTCACTCTTGAAACTAACCTCCAGATGAGACGGATTTGGAATGATCGAAACGTGGACACTTTCCTCTCCATACTGCAAATCAACAGACGTATCTGCAAAACCAAAAAAAAAAAAAAGAAAAAAAAGAAAGAAAGAAGTAACACGTTGAAATCTGAAGATCAGCTGCAACAAAAGTTGTGAATTGTTCAGACTCCAGACCTTGCCCGTTTCAAATGGCTTTGTCTGTTCCATTCTATTTAAAGTCAAGAAAAGTCAAAAGTTGCCAACCTGTCAATCTCTCAGACTGACTAGTGTTCAGCTGGACTGTTCAGTTAGGGTAACTACCCATCCCTCCCATAACCTTCCCGTAAGGGTCGTCATCACACGCCCTTGCTGCCAAGATGTTAAATATTAAACAACCTCCAGCATAAAGCCTCTACTGCACAGTGTGATTCAGAAGACAACTTACACAAATGGGATAGCACGTCTCCTGTTCCTTTTGCACTTGGAGGGAACTCTGCCTTACCCCTCATCTGCAGACAAAACCGTAATATTGTCCAGAGAAAAAAAGAATACTTCAGAAATGTGAACCAGAAATATCTTTAACACAATATGTAGCAATATAGTCTAATCAGGGACTACACCCACAGAGTAGAAATATCAGTACATGAGTTCCTACTACATAAAAGTTTTCAGCAAGAAAGACCAGCAACGTTTTCATACTATTGGTAAGGTAAGTGCCATACCTTCTGAAACATTGTGACAGGTGGGAACTGTAGCATGCAGGTCAGAAAGTTGAGACGTCCTCTGTGTGGCATGCACATCACAACCTCCTTTATACCGTCTGAACAGGGACAAACACACACACACACACACACACACACACACACACACACACACACACAGACAAATCTTGAAATGTTCAGTCACAAACAAAGTTTTGGCATTCCACATTAGCAACGACGTCACTAACCAGTAATGATCGCAAAGAGTGGTCACAATGCAACCTGACCCTGTTTCGTATTGCATATAATTAACATGGCATTCTGTACAAATGTTCTGAGTGCAAACTACAAAATTTCAAAAGAATTAATCAAATCAAATCAAATCAAAACATCTTTATTGTCCAGTTAAAAAAACAAAACATTCTTCTGGTTTAATTAAATTTAAAAAAAAAAAAGAAAAAAGAAAAAGAAAAAAGCAACTCAACAGCAACTTACGATGAGTGGATTTCCTGAAGACTTCATCGAAGCACCCCATCATGCTCTCCCCTCCCTCTCCTCCGTATCGTTTCACTGTGGTGAATTTGTTGGCCATAAAGTGATCAAAGGCCTGATAAACACAATTAGGTTTTGCTGACATGGACAGGAACATCCACATTGGTGCTTATCACATCTAAATCTGACGTAAAAAGGTAGAGACTTCTGTGAAACAGAGGGGTCAGTGCTGTGACTTAGCAGTTTGCTATGTAGTTCCACTTCATATAATATACAGCTGTGGCAAAACTGTGGCAGCAAATAATGGGAGACGCAAACCAGAGATTTTTATTCATTTACGTACTTTTTTTTGTTTTTTTATTTACTGCAAAAATACATCGAAATGCATCTGGTGATTACAATGGATCTGACCCTTTTGCTAAAACACTTTCCTAGGAGTTGTGGCACTTTAAACTTAAAGATTGATGCGTCATCCACCTTTGTATGCAGACATAACTAAGTTACTACATAATTATATTCTGATAAAAATCACAATATGAGTCTTATGACAAAACTGTATGAATGCATTATGATACCTGACATCTCAACAGCAGTTTTGCTAACTCCACCTTCCTCTCATCAGGAATCACAGTGCTGTCCCTTGTTTCAATAGCTGCGGCAAACCACTGTCTCTCCTCCTGCGTCTGAAAATGCCAGCGCGAACAAACTATTTTCCTGCAGCTGAACAAAGTACCCATCACACACACACAAAAATGGTGTGCTGTGCTGACACTGCTATGCTATGCATATAAATACACCATACAATCTTTCCTTCTCGTATGTGGCACCGTTCATTCGGGCCGATCGTCAGGGGTTCTCTCCGGGTACTCCGGTTTCCTCGCCCTCTGCTTTGGAAATGTTCAGCCCACCAAATTTGAAAAATAAATGCAATTCTAAATTCCGAAATTTAAATAGCTGAGCTGACCCTTTACACCACGTGATTGTAATATGTTTACATCCAGTGTGTGAGAGAATGCGTGTGATTCACATAAGCGTGTTGGGTTCAGTTTGCGGCACTTTGAGCCAATTCATGAAACTGGGAAAAGCGCCTATACAATACTCAGTATTATTATTATTATACAAGCTGTCAAAGCATCACTCTGTTTTATTAACTTAATCAATTTTAAATCAAGAATACTGTTATGCTGTCTTGTGCCGGACAGATTTCAGCAAGCAAACAGCACGCAAAACAATACATGTACAGGGATGGATTTACTCAAAAATGCCAATGAGACATTGTCTCCTTGACCAGTCATTTTTATGAGACATTTTCATTTTCTATGAGACAATCAAGTTCACCCGCATCACTCTGTCACATGTCTGTGCCGAGAGCCTGTTCCTAAGTGCAGTGTCGTTCAGGTTCTGAACGGAAAAGGACCTCTCGATCGCAGAACTGAGAAAACTGATAACGCGCCAATATCGTTTGCAACTCTTTTGAGCAAGAGTTCCTGGCAGCGCGCGCGGCGAGCGGGATAAGTAAGCCTCATCACTAATATCAGATTAGTGTAACAGACTCTATGACTGACACGCACAGCGCATCTCTGCTTCGCATTGTCAAGTGCGCTTGTGATGTCATGTTTGTGCGACATATGACGCATTTTGCGAAATTTCTTTGCGACATTTTCTCAAAATATGAGACATAGTCGCACGGCGCGCGAGAAAATCGATCCCTGCATGTACAGTACCATTAGGTGATCAAATTCCGATGCCATTGTCCCGCAGTAAATTCGCTCAAGTGTGGCAATCAGGTCACCAACAACCATTTGTTTCTGTCTGCTGCTGAAGATTCCTGCAAGACGGACAGAAGTTCTGTCACACTCTGAAACTCCATAGTGTGTTGGCTCCAGCTCCGGGACATGCATGTACCTGAAAGAAAAAAATCATGTTGAATAAAACTATACACATGCATTGTTATTTTCTTTTAACATTAGAAGCAGCAGATTATTCCAGTGAAGCCTGATGAAGCTGACCACTACACAAAAAGTACATGATAAAAAAGCCAGTGAATAAACAATGTTACTGTACTTGTTAATTCGCAGACAGAGGGGATCCAGTGTCGCCTTCCTGTGGCCGTACCGCCGATATGCCTCGACAAGACGCACAATGTTGGCATTCTGAAGTCTGTTTTTCACCTCTGCTTCAGAAACTATCAACAAGAAAGAAGCAAAACCAAACCCTATTAACTTTTTTTTTTTTTTTAAAGCAAATTTCAAGTCATAGTCCACCCAACACTTCCAAAGTAACATTATACTACATGTATTACCAACTGCAGCAAACAAATTTCAACTGGCAGGTCTGCACAGCAGCACAGTGGGGTGGGTGGGTAGTGGGGATTGCGGTGGTTGTAGAAAGAGTTTGGTCAGTTATCGTCCTGAATGAAATTATTCGACCGGGCACGGGCGGTGGAGGCGTGTTTCTTATGAGCGATGCGATTGGGTAGCTACGCACTGGGGTCGGTCAATGCACAAACCATAAACTATATAACTAAAGAGCCTCATGAGCGTCATGCAACCTCGGCATCAAACCATATGGAACCTTTCCTGCGTAAAAATGAAATACGTACCGGCCACCTACGCTAAAAACACAAAATCCAATGTAAACACTGGTGCCAGGTGTGTACGAGAGAAAAGGTCAAGGACAGGGTTCGCGCAGAGCGCTACGATACCCACATGTATCAGTGTCCTGTGAATCAGATGCCGGTCTGTAGCCATAAACACCAGATTGTGAATGGTAAAATGCAACCGTATTCCGACATGACACCTTAGCAACACGCTGAATGATGCCATACCGCAACATAGCGCTGGCAAGGTGCGTGTGGGGCACAGGGCACAAACTTTTGCGCCTTACACGCTGAAGAGCTCTCCCACAGAGCAATGTGCGGCGGAATATCGTTGGCCCACCGCTGTGACAAACATGTACCAATATATAAACGTTAAAACTTGCAGTTTTTCAGTCGAAGTCAACAAACACGTATGGTGTATTTTCCGCTATCGGAAGCACCTCATTTGAGTCCGTCACTGATCCGTCAGTTCTGAAACTGATCTCCGGCGTCTCCGCCGCCCCGGCTCAGTCTCCGTGTCAGTCTCCGCCGGCCACTAAGTCTATCTCGGTATCTATCTATCTCGAGTCAGTATAATACTTTTTCACTCTCATCTCAGTAGGCGGCCTACAATTTTTATTTGTTGCTGGCAGGGCGTCAGTCAGTGTCAGTGTCCGGCTGCCCGGCGTCACGTCAGTGTGTACTAGTAAGTGTGTGTGTCAGCCGTGTCCGACAGTGCCGGCCGCGGCTAAGGCAACGCTGTGTCAGTAGTGTCAGTGCCGCGAGTGTGCCGTGGCATCTTACTAGAAAACAGCGGTTCAGTTCCGGCCGTCACTGACTGAGTGAAAAACATGATTCTTGAGCAGACTCGTTTACCGTCCGTTCCTGTCTCACCTTCACTCAGTGATGGCCTATATAATGTACACGGACTCAGTGATACCAAGTACTGTACGTTAAAGGATCCCGTCCGGCCGTCACAGTGCAAGAGCCTGGTCAGTGGCCGCCGGCCAACAGAAAACCAATGGCACAAACATGCCGCACGGCACGCCGTACTGAAACACAGATTACTGAGGCACCGATTGTCCGTCTGTTCCGGCGGTCGGCTGACCGTGACTGAAACTACTGCCGACCGCTCCTGAAAACTAACTGAATGCAACAAACCTTGAACAGCTTCCAGTCACTGGCAGTGCCAGACACAAGCTTTGTCCGGGCAGTCACGGGAGGTGACCGTGACTGGCCGGGGATATCAGTGGCATCAGTCCACTACCCGGTTATTCCAGTCGGCACTGGCAGTCGCCTGACTTTCCCGTAACTGAAACCGGCGGCCGTTGCAGATGGAACACTTCAGTTTTTACCTCTACTGTCGGACTGAGTAACTTGAACCGACTTTAACACAGACATACCATGTTTCTTCACTGACCGGACGGCACACACACACTGATGCACACCGCGCGCGCGCGCGCGCGCACACACACACACACACACACACACACACACACACACACACACACACACACACACACCAAAAAACAACTTCTGACTGACTGAATCAACACTCAATCAACGGTTACCTTTTCGTCACAGACTGTACAACCCTGGACTGGGTGGTGCAATAGTGTGAATCAGTTTCTAACCACCAATTATTTAGCAACGGCTGGCCCGGCAGTTATGTGATCAAGTTGATCCCGCACTGAGTGCCGGCTGCCAGTGGCCGAACTGAGGATAGCCGTAGTGAAAGAGGCGACTATGATCTGATGTTCACTAAGCTTATTGGCCGGCTTGAGTATGTACTTCGCAGTTTCATAATCATAGCCGGCTTCAGTTTCTTACTGACTCGGATCAGTTTATGTGTTCGTGTAGTTTCCTTGTGTGTTCGTGTAGTTTCTTTGTGTTCACCACACACACACACACACACACACACACACACACACACACACACACCGCCAAGTACCGTTTACAAACAAGTAACCTGGACACATGTTAACTGAGTTTTTGTGCCAATCTTCTGCACATGTTTATGTCAGTACTGATTCAAATACATGAACTAGGAACACTTGCAGGCATAAAATACAAATATACTCGCAAAACAAAATCCACCTACAGCTTTCTTCAGTACATTTTTTGTTTGTTTGATTTTCTTATCGTCAGAAGTCACTCACTATAACACACAATCTGAAATGATGCTGATGAAGTGATCCGGCACAGCCCGCTATATCATTCAAATCTGTTTTTTGGGTTTTTTTTACATGCGGCGTACATCAGGATATGTACAGTAAAAAATCGCATAGAAATCTTCAACTACGAAATTAGGTTTTTTATCTTTATCCTCTCAAAGTTGAGCCGTCCATCTGCTTCCACGGGTGTCCCGGCGAATAAAATAACTCTGAACTTTGTCAGTAATCGGTTATCTCTGTCGGGATTCATATCGTGGACTGGCATACACTGACGTAGGTTTTGTTGCCTTGAAACCGGCCGGCCTCGACCCATCTTCACTCACTCAAGTTTCTATACAGTCAAATGGATTTCAACAACAACAACAACAGATGTCGCAAGACAAAATTCCGACTGATGATAAAGAAAAAAATATATATTAGCTTTACTTCTGTGTCAGTAACTGACATTCAACTTAACCGTTTTACATATTAATTACTAATAAACACACAAAAAAACGAAAAATCCTGGATTACACAACAATAGTAAGCTGTCCGGATTGCTACTCTGATAGTTTCCCCCCCCCCCCCACCCCTCCGGCTCCCGCCTTACAAACTCTCCCCACTCCCGCCATCATGTTTCGCCTGTCCGCTAGTAAATAGAAGCTGCAATCAAAAACGGTTGCTAATCTAAATAAACCGGTCATTGAACTATCGGAGGAATGTGGTCTCGGTTATACCGGCCTCCGAGTCCGCGCCGGGCTTACTCGAACAGAAATGTCCGGTAAACCCCAGATTGCCTTGTTCCAGATCACTGCATTCGGACAGGCTCAGCCTTGCGGATTCGGGTAAGTTGATGCATACGCTTTAAATCGGATCTGAAGTCACGGTACAAGTGAAAGCAGGTCCTACTAATTACCGAAAACAACCGAAAACAAGGCCAGCTATGCGAACCAGATAAAAACGAGGAAATAATCAAATGTACGTAAAGGTGAAAACAAAACTCTAAAACATGTTTGACCGTTTCTGAAAAAAAAGTACCAAACCTTACTCCGGCTAACCCGCAGTCATTCTAACCCTAAACCTGATTTAACCTCAGTTACTGACCCAAAATCTCATTGAAATTGGGTCATTAATCCTAAACCTCCATCAACCTAGGTTACTAACCCTAAACCTCCGCCACTTTACTATAGTTTGCCTTGTTTTCGGTATCCCAAGCATGATCCAAATACCCTATGTCCCACCCCCTACCCCCGTTCCCTTCTCTTCTACTGACCCACCCCATGTCAGTTTTCGCACTTCCCGTTCCAGTATAGAAACGACGCCTTGAAAGCCACCTCCGCCGGGAGTGGCTGGCGCCGGCACTGTGCGATACAGCAACTAAACCCACGTGCTGGTCAGTTCGGCTTTAACCCTGTTCAGGGTCCGTCGATAACTCTATGCCCCTGGGGCGACGGCCAAGTTGGGCCAGCCGAGACCGAGCCGAGCTAAGTGATACCGAAGAAGGAAAGAAAACAACAACCAAACAAACAAAAACAACAACAACAACAAAAAACAAAAACAGAACTACTCGGTGGACAGTTGCGAACAACTTTGAGGTCCCCGTGTTCCGGCTGGGGCCAAATATTTGTGCTGGCTTTTTCATCGTTGTCCCGTCTTTGATATCACTCTATGTGGTGGAAAAGGACGTTAAACCCCCAAACACCCACACACCCCCGTGTTATGCGACAGTTTTCACCGCTTCTGTGCACACTGTGAAATAACACTTGGACCTCAAAGTTGTTCGCAACTGTCCACGTTCCTTGTCACCGAGTATTTTTGTTTCTTCCTTCTTAGGTATCACTTAGCTCGGCTCGGTCTCGGTTAGCCCGACTTGGCCGTCGTCGCAGGGGCATAGAGTTATCGACGGACCCTGAACAGGTTTGGTTCGGGTAAGTCTCAGGGCTGATTCCATGAACAAACGTCACCAAAGGTTATATTATGTAGATGATGGTGATGTGCGTGGATGAAGTGCAGGGCCCTGCTTTTAGGCTTCACGCAACTGTATTCCAACCAGGATGGGGCGAGCAGGGATGGCGAGGGCAACGCCGCCCGCTCGGAAAGTTACCTCCTCCTGCAAACACAAAATCCAGAGGAAACTCACAATGTCAAACTCACAAAGCCAAAATGATACTGACTGTCATCAAAGTAGTCGGCAGTTTGCAAAGTGTCAAATCCATCAGTGGTTGCCGAAAGAAACGAATTCAGTTGCCTAGTGGAACCAACTTGACTAGGCCGCGTTGATCTTAAACGTGGGAACACACACACACACACACACACACACACACACACACACACACACACACACACACACACACACACCGGCACACACACACACACACACACACACACACACACACACACACACACACACACACCGGCACACACACACACACACACACACACACACACACACACACACACACACACACACACACACACACACACACACACCGTGCACTGCACAGAAACAGACTGAGGTGTTTCTTGTATCTAGACAAACTGACTTGAAGTGAACAGCGTCTGTTCAGGACACTTCACGGTTTCAAGTTGGGACACTTTTGAAGTTGTTCATCCTAAGGCAGGTCGCTTTAAATCATTCAGCACACACACACACACACACACACACACACACACACACACACACACACACACACACACACACACGCGCGCGCGCGCACACCCCGACTCACCGGAGTTTCTGGCACCTTGACAAACTTGAACTGTCGCACAACAGTGACAACAGCCATTTTGGCCTCGTACAGCACCAGTCTCATACCGAGACATTGCCTTGGTCCCGCACCAAACACCATGTCTCGCACCACTGACGGTATGGCGTCCTTGTTCTCATCGTCAAACCTGCAACACACACACACACTCTAGTGTTGCCCTGTTGCTTTTCTACGTTTCATAGTTAGTTTTTCAATTGTACCGTGTGCCTATATCTCTATACATACTTACTTGCTGTTTGTCTCGACCTTTACCGGTTGGCTAGTTAACTCTTCTTTCAGTCATGTGTGTGTGTGTGTGTGTGTGTGTGTGTGTGTGTGTGTGTGTGTGTGTGTGTGTGTGTGTGTGTGTGTGTGGTGTTGTTGTTGTTGTTTGAATAATTTGTTTTGATTTTCAGTGACAAAATACCATAACGCATGGTGGAGTGATATTTCGGCTTGTATTTGCTTCGCATTTTTGTCTAGTTGTCTTTTTTTTCAGTTGTTTGATTTGTTTGTGAATTCTTCTTTGTCCGTCCATGTCAACATTGTTTCCCCCCCTGTTAAAGCAGTCAATATGAGTGCGGAACAAGCTTGACCGAAACTACTTGCAATACTGGCTAACACTGCTCGCGCTGGGGAGGTGTCTATTCTCTTGTGTGTGTGTGTGTGTGTGTGTGTGTGTGTGTGTGTGTGTGTGTGTGTGTGTGTGTGTGTGTGTGTGTGTGTGTGTGTGTGTGTGTGTGTGTGTGTTGGAAGGGGAGAGGCGGCACAGTAGGGGGCTGGGACTGATGGAGACTCTGAGTACCTCTCTGGGATGAACTTGTCCGGCTCTGGGAAGAACTCTTCGTCCCGCATCAGTCCAATAATAGACACGCACACACCGGCTCCAGCAGGAATCGTCACGCCTTTTATGGTCTTCTCGGCGATCGCAATGCGGAGCACCCTGAGTACACACACACACACACACACACACACACACACACACACACACACACACACACACACACACACACACACACACACACACTGACCGTCTATACACCCCATGGGAAACAAAAGCCGAAAAGCTGGTATCAGCCTAACGGACCTTTCCGATGTCCCACAGTGCGGCTTCCTAAATTCCCTTCAGTGTATGGAACGGTTCTTACCGGCGACCTATAAGAAGGTTGTTAAGTTAACAGAATGTTCAAATTACATATGATGACATGTGCAGTGTATGATGCTATACGGAAGCTTGTCAGGTCTTCCGGAACCGCAGCCGGGGAGTCCAGGACAGCCGAATGGTAGAGCGTTGGACCTTAAATGCTCGGGTCGTGAGTTCGAATCCCGGCTGCGGCCAAAAATTTGTGCTGGCCCTTTTCTCGCTGCCCCGTCTTTGATATCACCCACACGTGGTGAAAAACGACGTCAAACACCCAAACACCCACTCACCCTCGAACTGCAGCCACGTTTGGTCTGATTTCTGATTGGCTAAAACTACTCGCCATGGACCGGAAGAGGCCTATTCCCTTGTGTGCTCGCTCCCGCTCCCATAATTAAAGATAAACTGAAAATCAGTCTACTCACAAACCAACAGGAGGGAAACAACGGAGTGCCTCGCGGACACAGCTGTCCAGGTATTTGATGGACGTTACATTGTCGTAGGTCGGCTCAGCCTGAGGACCATCAGCAACAAACAAAAACGTGAATCTACTAAAGTGTCGCGGCTTATAGAAGATCCATTCCTCATGCAATGATATTTTCTGTTCTTTTTCAGCTAAGTTTGAGTAAGACTTTATCTATTTGTTGTTCTCAAAACTGATGACAACTTTCCAGCGAGTGACTAAACAGTCTTTTGTCGTGTAAAACACATTTAATCCAAATGGAATAATATGCACGGAGAGGCAAATAATTGCAATGTGTTTCGCTTTATGGAATGAAATCTTTCTAACACTTGAACTGGCTGCAAATCTCGCCAAACATATCTCCATTCGAATTCAACTGACGCTTTCTGACAATGTCTGTTCAGTGTTCAGTATTGGGGCCAGCCCGAGAAATCACGTGCGCTCTTGTGCACAACACGGTTTAGGGACAGCCCGCAGGCGACGTCAGGACTGAGGTAGATTTTTCGGGCTCGCCCCAAAACTTTTTGTTTGTTTGTTTGTTGCCGCCCCAACTCTTTGCCAGCTCTAGTGGTGTTCCTCCCAGGTCATGGGTGGAATCCACGGACGGTTCGGAAGCTGGGGCAATTTTTGTTATGCATGCTGATGGAGATGAGGATGATGGTATGATGATGATATGGAGGGCCGTGTGGTTTGGCGTCCCAATACTTTGCTGCTTCGCCGACAGTGCAAGCGTTATTCAAGTAACTTGGTGTACGCGGTTTCACGGTCTGGGTGGGAAATGTGCAATATACATATTGAAACAACACTAATTTGTAAGAAGACTTGGAAATCATTATGCTCGTCAGTATAACCGAGTGACTGTAAACTACTCACATTCCCGATGGTGTCCACGATTTCACGGTAGAGTTTTTCCTGTTTCTCAGGGTTCAAGGCCAGCAGATAGGTCAGGTACTGAAGTGTGCTCGCTGTTGTCTCGTAGCCAGCGATGAAGACAGTGAAACCCTGGCCGATGATTTCGTCTGTTGTCAGGCCTGTGACCGGACAATGAGACCATAACACAACCCATTTCAGAACTGTTGTTATTATGTAATTGTATCTGTGATATGATGTTAGGTTGCTCTGCAGTCCGGCCTTGCGTGGAGAGCCGGGGTGGGCGAATGGTAGAGCGTTGGACTCTCAATGCTCGGGTCGTGAGTTCGAATCCCGCCGGCTGGGGCCAAATATTTGCGCTGGCCTTTTTTCTCGTTGCCCCGTCTTTGATATCACCCTTGGAAAAGGACGTTAAGCTCCCAAACACCCACCCACCCGCCCGGCCTTGCGTACGGGTCAAATCCTTTGACAAACCATGATACGTGGTGGAAAAGGACGAAAAACTCCCAAACATCCACCTACCCACCCTTGACAAACTGTGCCACATGAACAGTTGTAAATAGAACGAAAACGGATAAAAAATACTGGACAAAGAAACTCACGTTTCTCTTGTGGGTTTGCGGCAATTTCCGTTCCTGTTGCTTCAGCATCCAACATCAGTTGCAGCAAATCCACGCAGCCCTAACGACAGATTTCATGATCCTGTAGAAACATCTGTTTCAGCGCAGCTTACTGTGTGTTACTCAAATGCTGTCTGGCGCTCAAGTCGGTTAAAAAAAAAAGTTACATATAATGGAAAAACGCCAGTTTTTTAAATCGAATCGGCAAACCGAAAAACTCAAAGTGTCGGGGCGGTTACGTGCTTCGAACAAATCTTGTAAAATCTGTCTTTTGTTTTTGTTTTTTCAAATAAATGTTCCCACGAAATGGAGGATATGTCGCAACGTGGCATTCCACACAATACATAACAACAGTGCTGGGGGTCGCAGTGAACTACCTGTACCTTCACCAACTTCAGCTTACCACATTCACATTTTCAGGAGTACAAAGGCCATTCTTCTATCAAATTACAAAGCATTTTTTTCTCTTAAGCATAGATATATATATCTGTGTGTGTGTGTGTGTGTGTGTGTGTGTGTGTGTGTGTGTGTGTGTGTCTGTGTGTGTGTGTGTGTGTGTGTGTGTGTGTGTGTGTGTGTGTGTGTGTGTGTGTGTGTGTCAATATAAAGAATTAATTTAGGTGATGCTACACAGAAATCTTTATCTGATTCTAGGTGTGTTATATTAGCCTGTGTGTTTTTTATTTAATGTTGCATGAATTGTCTGCTTGTTCGTTTCATATCCGCCACGACCGAATTTCCCATCTAGGATAACACAGATTTATTTGATTTTGAATTTGTATATCTCAATGTTGATGAAAGTGGACGTATATACCTACCATTTTGTGTGGACATGTCACACATTTCCAGAACTGAAGTTTTGACCAAATGTCATTGACTTGGAGATAAGAATAACAGCACTTAAGGACATGAGGTTAAAAAAACAACAAAAAAACCAACAACAACAAAAAACAACAAAACAAAAACAAACAAAAAACGTCCACGGTGCCCACCTTTCCTCCAGTAGTCCTTCGGTTCTCGATAGCGCTGCGGATAGTTTCAGCGATGAAGCTAGTTTCTTTCATCGGCACGTCTGTGCATCCCAGCCATTTAAACAACGGGAACGTGAACGGAAAGATCGCTGCATTGAAAATGTGGAAAATCAGCCAGACGGGAAAAAAAACAGAAGAAGAAGGGAGATTAGAATGGCGCAGCCAAGTGACTCACGTGTGGTCATTCCAAGCACAAAAAATTGTGAACATGTAATATGCTTGTATTCACGCTCATCTGATCAAGGGAAGTAACTCCTGATCTGATATCTGATTCACAAGAAGGGATTCCACACACGAGGATTTGACTTTTATTCAGGCAGCACGACACTGACATCCAGTGACGGTCATTCAAAAGGTCCTATCACAGACCATCATTTTGTTGCTCCTGATAATTATAGTTCAGTCCTAGGAAACCGCTAGCGTTAAAGTTTGACAGACCGTAGGGCAGACGTCACTCAGACGTCACGTTCCCTCCGGTCTTCATCGGATATATCGATACCCTGATATTCAGAACCCCACGTACTAAACTTTCTTCTGTTGGCTCTCGAGCCTTCTCCTACGCTGGTCCTGAAGCCTGGAATTCTCTGCCTCTTTCGCTCCGCCAGTCGCTCCGCCAGTCAACCTCCCTCGAAACCTTCAAAACAAATCTAAAAACCTACATGTACCTGTTTTCATCTTAAAGCACTGTCTAACCTCCCTCCGTCTTTCTCCATCTCCTTATTAAGTACCATACATGCAGTTGCCCTGGCCCTGAACCTTCACTTTTATCTGTCCCTTTACCTGTACTCTTAGCGCTTAGAACTGCCTTACAAGTAGATTACAGCGCTATATAAATAAATAAATTATTATTATTATTATTATCAGACAAACAGAAAGACGACAGACGACGGCCCGGAAGGCTATATAGTATATAGTGTAGTCGTTTTTCGGATACAACGTTACTGCGTCGGGGCGGTTACGTGCTTCGAACAGCTTGTCAGGATCTGGTGCGTGGTCGTTGAGGCGGTGCAAGACAACACACGCATTCAGACGAACCATCCACGAACACTCAGGCACTCACGCCACGCAGGAAACGAACACAGCGACCAACATGCAGGTTACCAGACTGAAGATCGGTAGAGGATACGTCAGGGCCCCTATGTAAAACTCGAGGTTACTTTAACCCACGGCTACGGACCTAACCCAGACTAGGACAAAAAAAAAAAAAATATATATAAAAAAAAGGAAGCGAAGACAGGTAGGAAAAAATCCTTCTCTAACGTCTTAGGCACCATGGTGGAATGGACCCGCTTCCTGGTTAAACAACAACAACAACAACAAACAGAGAATTTAACCCTAGAGCTTGTTTAGTTCGAGGTTAGACTCTCGGCTTCAACATGCGGGCCCAGGACAGGGTTTAATCTCCAGATCAGGCAGCCGCACACTGGCAAACACACACACACACACACACACACACACACACACACACACACACACACACACACACACACACACACACACACACACATGCACACGCTCAATCACTCGCCATTCTCTCTCGCCATTCATTGTCATGGTCACCGTGTCATGGCTACCATTAGCAAATGACGACGACACTATGCATAGCCTCACATTGTTACAAACGCGAGTCAAAACACTGAAACAAACAACAACAACAACAACAAAAGCTGTATCGTACATCTGCGATGGAGCGGCGGACAAGCTGAACAAGTTGTGGATTATCGACTTACCTGTTATGACACTGGCAACGTGAAATGCGCGGGCCTTAGCAAACAAGGCCTTGACGTTGCTGAGAAACACGTTGTCCTCGTGTCCCAGGGCGTTAGTCTCGAACCCAAAAGCCGTTCCGCAGATCACGTCCACGGTGAAGGAACCGTACATCCTAGAAACACGTGATCAGTTAACAATTTCATTTGAAATCGACGTGCCCGAGAATGGACAACATAATTAACCTCAGTTGCAAACCAACTGCCCCCCCCCCTATATTTTGTGTGTGTGTGTGTGTGTGTGTGTGTGTGTGTGTGTGTGTGTGTGTGTGTGTGTGTGTGTGTGTGTGTGTGTGTGTGTGTGTTTACTCAGGGTGGTCCGGAGTGCGATTCGATCCCCGAGAAGACCATAAAAGGCGTGACAGTGAGTTCCTGCTAGGGCCGATGTGAGCGCGTCTATTATTGGACTGATGCGGGACATAACAAAGACATCTTCCGGCCAGAGCCAGACCAGGTCATCCTATAGAGGCACGCGGTCTCCATCCCAGCCCCCTACTGTCCCGTCTTAACTGTGTTTGAAATGTGTAATTTGCTTCTACATTTTCTTCTTCTCCTTAAAATATATTCTTGTAGTGCACAGATTTTTCTTCCTTTCTTCATATTGTCGTAGTGCAGCAACGGCAAGTTCGATTATGATATTTATGCTAAAACGTTGACCGATGGAAAGCAAAGATTATTGTAATTGTAATCTCTCTCCCCCCCCCCCCCACCGTTTTTCAAGAAACTTGGAGGGTGGATGGGTGTTTGGGGGTTTAACGTCCTTTTCCACCACATATGGGTGATATCAAAGACGAGGCAACGATGAAAAAGCCAGCACAAATATTTGGCCCCAGCCGGGATAAAGAAACTTGGAGCAAGGCTTGGAGCGATACTTACTGTTTGACGTCAAGGAGTTTTCCCTCGTCTGTGTTTTTCCGCATGGCCGTGGACAAATTGTGACAACAGCGGGTGATAAATTTACCCATCTTTAAAACACACACACACAAACACACACACACACACACACACACACACACACACACACACACACACACACGCACACACACACACACACACACACACACACACACACTCAGTGTTACCAAAGGTCTTTGGTGTTACCACATCCGCTGACTTTTCAATGTCAGTTCATTATTGATGAAAACATCTAATACGACAACACTGAAATATACACGTTCGATAATAACCAAAGCAAACGTTGAAAAACAACAAACAAACAACAACAACAACAAACGCACACAAAAAAAACTTTCGTGTCTTATGCTTCACTTACGTACACTTAAAAAACAAACCCAAAAAACAACAAACAAACAAAAAACGGTGAGAATAGTCGTATTTATCGCTGATCCTTTTAACTCACTGCTCTCAGTTTCCTGGTGCTGAAGGTAGGTGTGAGCGTGTGTCTTTGTCTCCTCCACTGGTCCCCGCTCACCATGAGAAGACCTTGGTCCATTGGATACGGTTGTAAGCGGGTGAATGCGCTCTGCAGTAAGAATACACACAAAACGCATCAACACTAGAACACTGATCCTACTTCGCACAGGCGTAAGGTAGCGTAAGGACCAAAATTAATTGACCGTGGCGTCATGTTTGGTGTTTATGTGGCGAACCTTGTTTGGCGAGTGTGCTAGTTTGTAGTGATTTTTTTTTCTGTCATAAAAAAGCGTGATTTTCGTGATTTTTGTCTTTCGTTGGGCAAGGTGCATGCCAGGGAGCCGCAACAAGAGGCAAGCTGCCAGTGAAGCTAGGGCTTTATGCGCAGAAGAGAGGAAAAGGTGACATGAGTGAATCTGGATGAAGCGGATGAGACATAAAGTAGACTAGCATTACTCCAGTGAGGCCTGAGCGGAAAGGAGACCCTCAAATTTGTTTAAACTCCTGTCAGGTGCGTGCCCTTGAGTGGTCTGTGCATGGTAGATTGAAGCAGTTTTAGGGCTGACTATGACGCCTGAGGCTGCTAGGGAATATACTGACAAGCATTTGACCAGCATCATCAGTCGATCGATCAGTTGCCTCTGTCGCACTGTTAGCTTGGAAAATGTAATTCTGGTCCCTCGTTCTTCTCTCAGTTTCGCGCTTAAACAACACATACAGTTTTAACTCTCTCCATGCCAAGAGTTTTTTTTTGCAGTAGCATACTAACAAATGGTTGCTTCCCTTTGACCGATAGAACCCGTTTTGCTGCATATTGTTCCGCGCTTTATGGTGGTATGGCTGAGAATAAAAACATAGAAAGTTGGCGATTCCGTAAATCGAGCCTCTTCAGCCAAGCACTGTGAAAGAACGCGAGGGCCCGAAATGGAGACTTCAGCATAGAGAGGGTTAACGAACAAAAGGCAACTGAATTTTCAGTCTCACCATCCTGTCCGGGAAGTTCGCAAAATCTTTGATGAAGACCTCCTTCAGAATGTCCACGTCTGTAGTCATAAGGACCGGCCGACGCATGAAGTATATTCTGAAAATCCGGGGAAGGATACAACTTAACTCAGTTGCCACCAAGTAAGTTTGGGATTGTGCAGCATGCAGTGGCATCATCCCCCCTCCCCCCCCCCCAAAAAAAAATGATGATTATGTAAATAGATAATTTATATTTGCAAGGTTTTAAATTTGGAGATTGGGAGTGTTGCACTTTGATTATATTCGCGTTTGCTGCAGTAAGAGCCGTTATGCAACCGCCAATCTTTTGCATACAGGGCCAAAACCAAAAAAGTAATAAAAAAAAAAAAGTGGGATACTGGTGTGCTGTACGAAATGTGTTAACACCGTACAGATAAGTAAAACACTTCAAAACTTGCGACTCGTCCTGTCTATGTTTACGGGAGAACAAAGTAATACAAAATACGTTGTCAATCTTGTGCAGCACATAATTATGCTTATTGTGTTCTTAAACGCTTAGTTAGTGGAAGGTTGATGTTAGCATTGGCATATATATCTATATATATATAATTTCTAAATTAAATTATGATGAAAGATCCGTGCAAACTCTCTCTCTCTCTCTCTCTCTCTGCGCTCTCTGTCTTTCACTGTGTGTGTGTGTGTGTGTGTGTGTGTGTGTGTGTGTGTGTGTGTGTGTGTGTGTGTGTGTGTGTGTGAGAGAGAGAGAGAGAGAGAGAGAGAGAGAAACAAACTTTCCTCACCCGAACACCTTCCCATATTGTTTGCTCCATTCGCGCAGGCATGGAAAGAATCCCTGCAAAAAAAAACAAAAAAAAACAATAATGTCAACGGCGAATTCACTTATACGGTCTTCATTTTTGGCTCACTTGTATAACAAAGTGAGTCTATGTAATAACCCTCCGTCGTCTGTCTGTGTGTGTGTCTGTGTGTCCGCAGTAAACCTTAACATTGGCCTTTTCTCAGAATCTACAAACAGTAGAGACACCAAAATTAATCTGCTAGTAGACAGCCACAAGACCTTTCAAAATATACCATAATTATTGACCTTGACCCAAGGTCAAGGTCACTAAAGCTGTCTGTTTGGAAAGTTTACATTGGCATTTTCTCAGAATCTAGAAAAGCCAGATACATCAAACTTTGCATGATGATGGACATTGACAATACCTTTACCGGCCTGTCTATATTTAGTGACTTTGAGTCAAGGTCAAGGCCATGCAAGTTGTTTTGCGGAAAGCCTGATGAAACCTTAACATTGGCATTTTCTCAGCAATGAACAGCAGATGCACCAAACGTGACACGCTGGTAGTCAGCCGTAAAACCTTTCAATAAATACCATAGTGATTGACCTTGACCCAAGGTCAAGGTCACTAAAGCTGTCTGTTTGGAAAGTTTACATTGGCATTTTCTCAGAGTCTAAAAAAAGCCAGAGACATCAAACTCTGCATGGTGATGGACATTGACAACACCTTTACTGACATACCTGTACTTAGTGACTTTTAGTCAAGGTCAAGGCCATGCAAGCTGTTTTGCGGAAAACCTTCCGAAACCTTAACATTGGCATTTTCTCAGAAACAATGAACATCAGAGACACCAAACTCGGCACGCTGATAGACAACTATAAGACCTTTCAAAATATACCATAACGATTGACCTTGACGCAAGGTCAAGGTCACTAAAGCTGTCTGTTAGGAAATTTTACATTGGCAATTTTTAAGAATGTAGGAAAGCCAGAGACATCAAACTTTGCAAGATGATAGACATTGACAACACCTTCACTGACATACCTGTATTCAGTGACTTTAAATTAAGGTCAAGGCCACACAAGCAGTTTTGCGGAAAACCTTCGAAAACCTTAACATTTGCAGTCTCTCAGAAACAATAAACAGCAGTAGCACCAAACCTGGCTTGCTGATAAACAGTAGTAAGACCTTTCAAGAAATATCATTTTGAATAACCTTGACTAAAGGTCAAGGTCATCAATAGCTGTCACATTGGAAATTAAAATTGCCGTTTTCTCAGAATGTAGGGGAACCAGAGGCATCAAACTTTGCATGATGATAGACATTGACAAAACCTGTACTGGCATGCTTGTATTCAATTTCCTTGAGTCAAGGTCAAGGCCATTCAACATGTTTTGTGGAGACTTTAACGTTAGCATTTTCTTGGAAACAACAAACAGCAGATGCACCAAACAAGGCACAGTGATAGACAGCAATGAGACCTATGCAGACATAGCCTTTTGAATGACCTTGGCTCAAGGTCAAGGTCATTACAGCTGTCTGTTGTGAAATTTTACATTACCACTTGTACAGAAACTACAAAAACTAGAGCTGTCAAACTTGGCATAATGATGATTACTGATAAGCTCTTCACTTACAGATCTCATTTGAATGACCCTAACCTTAGGTCAAGGTCATAGAAGCTGTCCTGGGAAAACTGTTATTTCGCCATTTGCCGTTTTCTTAGGAACTATGAACACAAGAGACACCCTACTTCAGGATAGCTAGTGGTAGGAGCTTTACAAACATACTCTTTTGAATGACCTTGACCCATCTCACAAGTGAGCCAAGGAAGCTTTGCTCCTCTAGTTGTTAATGTTGTTGAAACGATGCAGTATACAGATGATAATGTTCAGCTGTTTTGTCCTAAGAGTCCTAAGAATGCAAACACCAGAGCATACACACTGCCTATAAAAGCGAAACAAATAAAATTGTCTATATTATCCACGATATTCAGATCGTAAGATTAAGTTTTGTTGAGATACCTGTCGGCGGCAGTGCACGAAAATGTTTTCTACCTTTTTGTTGATATCTCTTGTGTTGCCCAAGACCGGAAGTGGTGTGGGCCCGTTTATACCGGCACTCGACCAGGTGGTGTATGTCCATGTTCCGTACCTGGAGAGAGAGAGAGAGAGAGAAAGAGAGAGAGAGAGTTCTTTACTCTTGAAGTTCAGTATTCACTTCATTTAAAAGATTCTGCCCCCCCTCCCCCCAACATCTTCCGGCGCCCCTGAGTTCAGTATTCACTTTATTTAAAATGATTATCGCAGTTTAAAAGTCTCAGTAATAAGAATAATGAAAGAAGTTTTAAAACCCCTACACCCGAATGATATGTTTTTGTGACCACTTAAGAAGTTCGGCTACAACAACACAAGTAAGTGCAGGCGAGCGGGGGCTGTTCGTGCCCCAGCAAACAAGACTTCAGGCAACATGAGCCGTGTACATCAGAGTTCAAGAAACTGAACACTGGCGCATTGTTCCATTTGTATCGTCACGCGTGAGCTAAACAACTCAGTGAAAACCAGCACTCTCCCTCCAAGTAACAATAATAACTAGAGAGGCAGAAGCCCATTTGCTCACTTGTCAAAAGAGTCAAGATAATTAAAAAGTGTTTGTGAAGGTCTTATCACTGTTTATCATCACACACACACACACACACACACACACACACACACACACACACACACAGAGGCTGACACACACAGGCTGTCACACACAGGCTGACACACACACACACACAGAGGCTGACACACACACACACACACACACACACACACACACACACACACACACACACACACACACACAGGTTTATTACACAGACTCACTTCGATACACGAGTGAGCAAAAAAAAAAAAAAAAAATCGGTATCAACTTACAGATAAAGCAGGGTAAGGACCATGCACAGCAAAGACACAGGGACAGCCCAGCCAAGCCACGGCAAAACTGCGTCAGTGGCGGCGTTCATCGCTTCTGTCAACTGGCGACCCGAACCTCTACAGATCTTTCCCACAGCACACAGTACCGCTCAAAAAATTGTACTCTTCACTATTACACCACTGTCCTTGAAGCCTTGTCAGATTTCTGTGGAATTTTCAGTTCTTGGGTAATGCAGTCGCCGTCTGGTTCAGTGTTCAGCTTCAGGTGATCGTTTGCACGTCTTGGCCCGGGAATAATAGTATGTAGGAGGGCTGAATGAAAGGTGGGTTACACTAACCGTACCAGCTCTTTCATGAGAGGCGCGTTATGGGGTATTACATGTACCACTGCAGTTTTTAAGTTATGCAGCGTCACAGTTCAGCGCTGCGGCCGTTGGCCTTTCTGTCCCAATGACTGTTAGTCTCCCTGGCTTAGCTGTTTGTGCCGGCGCGACTCGGCAGGTCGCAGCGACCTAGAAGCTGGTAATATAGTGCTAGTCACTCCAGAGTGTCTCAGCTCAACTGTCTGTTGTGTGTCAGCTCCTTTTCATAGGAAGCTATATATATATAGGCGTATATATATACGTGAACACCCGGTGAAAAACAGGAAAGCCTCCAAGGTGCACCTGCACCGGACCGGCCGTTCTGCCAGTCCTCTTTTTCGGACAGGGTGAACAAAAAGTCAGCTGAAGTTTTCATTGGCTTCCCGAGCGGAATCGCGATCACTACTATTGCACCAACAGCGGCCCCACGCTTTACCAGCTCTGCTGTCCTGGCTCTTCAACTCCCTCCCCAAACCTCAGTCAGTCCCGCTCCCATGTAACTAGGCCAAAAGGCATTCTGATCCACTGAAAAAAACCGAGAGGGGTTCGAAGTTTGTCAAAAGGATTTCTCTTATGCCTCGTCTTTTAAATCACCTTCACTAACACACTTTAAAATGAAATGAAACAAACAGCATTAACTCTTCAAAGCCCCTTCAGAAATGGCAATTTGAATTGAAATCAGTCTTCAAATCGCTTCAGATCAGTCACCTCTTCTTCTTCTTCTTCATCGTTCTCTAGATGGAGATGCCAGTCGCCTGCACGAATGCTGTCGTCCTCCGAAGGTCCTCCAGGTTGCCATAGAGCTTGACCCTCAGCGGTACTGGTTCTGGCCATGTTTCTTGTCTGGGAGCATCATGGAGTCGGCAGAGCTGTAGCAGGTGTTCAGCATTCATGATGTCTGCATTGCATAGGCACATCTCAGACTCGCCAATTCAGGTATCACTTCAAGCCAGTATTATGCAATCTACAGCGGTCTCCGGCATAGCGAGGAAGGTCCTCGCCGGCCTTGCGTAATAATAATAATAATGAGTATTGTATAGGCGCTTTACTCAATTTCGTGAATCGGCTCAAAGCGCCGCGAACTGAACCCAACACGCACACTCACGTGAATCACACGCATTCTCTCATACACTGGACATAAACACATTACAATCACGCGGTGCGAAGGGTCAGCTCAGCTATTTAGATTTCGGAATTTAGAATTGCATTTTTTTTTTCAAATTTGGTGGGCTGAACATTTCCAAAGCAGAGGGGGGAGGAAGCCGGAGTACCCGGAGAGAACCCCCGACGATCGGCCCGGTGCCACACACGAGAAGGAAAAATTCTTTGCCCCGAGTGGGACTCCTGACCTCTCGCATTAATGACAAGTCTCTTAACCACCAGACCACCGACCGCCCCAATAGTGACGTGAAGTGATTCTTGCTGGTGTGCAGTAGCGTGTTCTTTTTAACCAGTCGTATCAGTATGGTGGGCACGGGGGTGGCCGGGCTTGGGCGTCTATATGAATTGTACGCTAGAAAGTGAGTGGTTTTTTTTTTTTTTTTTGCTGCCCCAACTCTTTGCCAGCTCCAGTGGTGTTCCTCCCAGGTAATGGGTGGAATCCACGGAGGACTCGGAAGCTGGGACAATGTTTATTATGCATGATGATGGAGATGAGGATGATAGTAAGATGATGCTATCGAGGTTCATGTGGTTTGGGACTGCGAGACAGGGCCGCATTCCACGCTTCCTGTCACAAATATCCCGGCATTAACCAGGCCCGGGAACTACGGCACCTGCGGTGCCGGCCGTGTAATCATCCACATATTAAGACGTGTCATACTTAGGGAAGCACCCCCAAAGTCGCACCCGTGAAGTGGGTGAAACTCGGCTGTGTGGCAACAGCCTCCCCATCGGGCCCATAGCACACCCGCTCTGGGTAGGAGCCGACCTAGGTAGGAAAAATCCCGCTTGCCTCGGCTGGGATTCGAACCCGGGTCTCCCGGTCCATGATCCGAAGTGCTAACCACTACACTACGGGGGCCGGTGAGTGGTCCTTTTCAGCGACAGTTTTGCAATGCTATGTTTTTGCACGTAAGAGGGCCAGTAGCTCGGCTACAGGCCGTGTTTTGTTGCTGTTGTTATTATTATTGTGTTTGTTTTTTTTCCAACGACAGTCACCGAGTCTCCGCTGGTTTTGCTGAATTCTGTGCACCTCTTTTCTTTCTGAACTGACTTTGCTAGTACAGATCTAGAAACCGGTAAGTCACGGTATCAGGCTGGCCACTTCAGTTTGTCCAAGCTCGTCTCATGTATGTCAGCTTGTCGTCCCCTCACGTACGTCAGCTCGTTCCCACAGTCACGATAATTGTAACGATCATGTTTACCTCAGTTTTGAAAACATAAAAAAAAAAAAATAAATACCACGCCACCCACAGACAGATAGAGAGGTATCTGGCAATACCAAAGACCTCCGGCATGTCGGCTGATATGAGCGAGGTTGTTTTCCTTTTTTACCAAGTTGTTTCTTTGTTGTCAAGTTGTTTTTTTTACTGCTGTTGCAAGAATACGATTTTACCCATAAATAACTGGTCCGGCTGAAGAGGCGCGCGCGCGCGCGCGCACACACACACACACACACACACACACACACACACACACACACACACACACACACACACACACACACACATGCGCGCACGCACACTGAACCACACACACACCGTGACACACACGCGTGCGCGCGCGCCATGCGCAGTGAACTTGAACAGATATGGGTCGCCTTTGTTGGTGGTCTAAGTCTTTTGTTTCTCTTTGGAGACGTGGGGGAGCCGGGGTGGTCGAATGGTAGAGCGTTGGACTTCTGATTACTTACTTACTTAGGCCCCTGGCTCCACGTGGAGCATAGGCCATCGACAACCCTTCGCCATCGCACTCTGTTCTGGGCTATTCTTGCCACTCCAGTCCAGTTGGTCCCCTGCTTATATAACTCTGCCTCAGTGTCCCGCCTCCAGCTGTTGCGAGGCCGGCCTCTCTTCCTTTTCCCCTGTGGGTTCCATGTCAGGGCTTGGCGTGTGGTGCTGGATGCTGGCTTCCTGAGGGTGTGTCCAATCCAGCCCCACTTCCTCCGCAGGATCTGCTTGGCCGTTGGTTCCTGCCCTGCTCGCTCCCACAGCTCTTCGTTCCGGATCTTCTCTGGCCATCGGATGTTGAAGATGCGCCTCAGACAGGTGTTGAGAAATGTCTGGATCTTCTGCTGCATCGTCTTCGTTGTCCTCCATGTTTCGCATCCGTAGAGCAGAACTGACTTCACGTTGGAGTTGAAGATGCGAAGTTTGGTTCTTATGCTGACAACTTTGGATGCCCAGATGTTCTTCAGCATGACCATTGCTGCTCTTGCCTTGCCGATTCTGGCTGTGACGTCTCGGTCTGTGCCTCCCTGTCCATCAACCACACTTCCCAGGTAGACAAAGGACTCTACCTCCCTGATGGACTCTCCACCGACTGTGACTGGTGTGTTGGCAGTGGTGTTGATCTTCATCAGCTCGGTTTTCCTCCTGTTGATCTTGAGCCCTGTTCCGGCTGATGTGGCTTCCAGGCATGTAGTCTTGTCCTGCATCTGGCTGTGGCTGTGAGACAGGAGCGCCAGGTCGTCCGCAAAGTCGAGGTCATCCAGCTGCGTCCAGAGTGTCCACTGTATCCCGTTTTTCCTGCCTGTTGTGGTGGTCTTCATGATCCAGTCGATGACCAGGAGGAAGAGGAACGGGGACAACAGGCATCCCTGGCGGACTCCGGTCTTCACCTCGAAGCTTTCTGACAACTGGCCGGCATGGGCAATCCTGCAGCTCATGTCTTTGTAGGTGCACTGAATCAGGGAGATGATCTTCCCGGGAACTCCATAGTGCCTTAGCAGCTTCCACAGCGCCTCTCTGTCTACACTGTCGAAGGCCTTCTCATAGTCTATGAAGTTGATGTAGAGGGGGGAGTTCCACTCCAGTGACTGCTCAACGATGATGCGTAGGCTGGCGATCTGGTCAGCGCAGGACCTGTTCCTGCGAAAGCCCGCCTGCTGGTCTCGGAGCATAGGGTCGACTGCCTCCCTCATCCTCTCCAGTAGAATTCTGTTGAGAACCTTGCCTGGCACTGACAGGAGCATGATCCCTCGGTAGTTGCTGCAGTCCCTGAGGTCCCCTTTCTTTGGCAGCTTGATGACGATCCCTTCTTTCCACTGGGCTGGCACCTCTTCCTTCTCCCAGATCTTGCTGAATAGGCTGTGCAGCATGTTGACGGCTGTCTCTGTGTCTGCTTTGATGGCTTCTGCTGGTATCTCGTCCGGCCCTGCAGCTTTCCCATTTCTCAGTGTCATGATGGCTTTCCTGATCTCCGCCTTAGAGGGCTTGTCGCAGTTGATGGGTAGTTCTGTCTCAGCTGGCGGGATGTCTGGTGGTGTTTCAGGGATGGGGCGATTTAACAGCTCCCTGAAGTGTTCTGCCCATCGCTTCAGCTGTTCCTCAGTTGTTGTCAGTGGGTGCCCGTTCTTGTCCTTCACTGGTTTGTCTGTCTGCTGAAATTTGCCCGCGAGCTTCTTGGTCACCTGGTACAGGTCTTTTAGGTTCCCTTGTCCAGCTGCTTCCTCTGCTTGATTGGCCAGGTCGTCGATGTAGTCCCTCTTGTCCTTTCTGGTGCTCCTCTTCACTTCTCTGTCAGCTGCTGTGTATTCTTCCTGTGCCTTTGCCTTAGCTCTTCTTGTTCGGCTCGTGTTCAGTGCAGTTTTCTTCTTTTTCCTAACTTCCAGCTTCTGGATGGTATCAGCAGAGATCCATTCCTTGTGTTGGGTCTTTCTCTTGCCAAGGACCTCTTCGCATGTATCGTGCCAGAGTTTCTTGCTGTGTTCCCACTGTGTCTCGATATCCATTCCACTGTCTTCTATCAGGTCTTGCAGTGGCTGGAACCTGTTGGAAAGGCTGATCCGGAATGCTGCTTGTGTCTCTGTGTTCCTGAGTAGGCCAACGTTGTACCTGGTCCGTGTGTTGTTGGCGTTGGTGTGTCTCTTAAGCCGAAGTCTCAGTGTTGTTGCAAGAAGGTGGTGGTCTGATGATACATCGGCACCCCTCATCACGCGCACATCTCGCCACGATCTCCTGAACTTCCGGCTGATGCAGATGTGATCAATCTGGTTCTCCGTGACATGGTCCGGCGATCTCCATGTGGCCTTGTGGATGCGCTTGTGTGGGAAGATGCTGCCTCCTATCACTAGCTGGTTCAGGGCACAAAAGTCTGCAAAGCGCTCGCCATTTTCGTTCATCTGTCCCAGTCCGTGTGTTCCCATGGTGTTCTCATAGCCTGTGTTGTCTGATCCAATCTTGGCGTTGAAGTCTCCCATAAGTATGGTCATGTCCTTGGCTCCTCCTCTATCTATCACTGTCTGCAGTTGTTGGTAGAAGTCATCTTTTTTCTCCTCTTCCGCATCATTGGTGGGAGCGTAGCACTGGATGATGTTTAGCTTGATGTCTTTCTTCTTGGTGATGAATTTGGCTGTGATGATGCGGGAGTTGACAGGTTCCCAGCCGATGAGTGCCCGCTGTGCCTCCGGTGCCAGCATCAGGGCCACGCCCTCAGTGTGGGGGGCTCCATCCTCTGTGTGTCCCGAGTACAGCAATTGCTCTCCCGATGAAAATCTCAGCTGTCCTGTCTGTAGCCACCTTGTCTCACTCAGTCCCAGTACTCCTATCTTGTAGTTCTTCATCTCTCTTGCTACTTGTGTGGTCCTTCCTACTTCATACATAGTCCTGATGTTCCATGTGGCTACTCTCGTCGTTGTCCTGGGTGTTAGAAGGGGGGTCGGCCTTGCAGCTTCCTTTCGGCTTTCACTGCAATGCGTCATAGGTCTCCGGGATGGAGACCCTTCCTTGCCCAGGTGAATGTTTTGGTTTGTTGCTGTCGATGCTTCTGTAACGTTATGTTTTTTACAGGTAGGGCTGTTAACCCTACGCAAACCCGTTTAGCCTCTTGGAGAGGTGGTCCACATTCGTCTGACCTCTACCCTTCGACCTGTCCAGCTTGGGTGACCCTGCCAGGAGCATGTGCTCCCGCTGGCGTAGCTCTCTGGGTCATTGAGGTACACAAGCCACTACCCCACGACAAGGGTTGGACCATGTAGGGTTGGACTTCTGATGCTCCGGTAGTAAGTTCGATCCCGGCTGGGACCAAATGTAAGGAAGCTGAGTGTAAATATTATGGGATGTTTTGATAGTTTGGGGTTGACGGAGTGTGGGCGCGTATGTATTGCACGTGAGAATATTTTGAGGTGGTCAGGTGAAGTGTAGTCAGTTTAGTACTGAGTTGTGCGGGAGTTTTTGTCACGGGGAGTAGACGGTGAGCGATAGTGGCAGAGCTCGGATCTGGTGTGTGTCAGACGAGCTAGTTTGAAGGGCAGAGAAGACAGGTTGGGGCCCGAGGTTCAAGTTTTCATATTCCGCTTTGGCTGATGTAGCGGTCGCTGGGGCTGAGAGATAGAGTGATTCAGAAGGCAGCGTATCTGGTAAGCGGAGAATTCTTGTTTTACTAGTTAGTCAATTTCAGTGGTTGATGGGATAATTGCTTACCAAAATTGAGATAGAGTTTTTGAGTAGTGTTTGTAAATCTGTGGGTTACAGAGGGATACGCTGCCAGTGTGGGAGTGAATGCAGTTCTGTGGGGGAGAGTTAGAGAGAGAGATACCCCGTGAAGAGACTGGTTTCGAGAGGGAAGAGCGCCAGAGAGCGAAAGCGAAAGTAGTTCGCCGGAGAAGTCTTTTGTTCCGGCCACGGCTGAGGGACTTGAGAGGAGCAACCGAGTAAAGTAACAGTGTGGCTTTTTTGAAGAGAGAGCCGGGAAGAGAAACGGTTGTTTCGGACAGATTGAACTTCAACTATGTGACGCGTGATGTGTAGACATTGTGACCTGTATGCATGTGTGCGAGTGGAGTAGTATGCTGCCGAAGTTTTAAACATGTTTGACTGATGTGTGCTTATGTGGTTGACAAGAGAGAAAGAAAGAAAAGGGAGAAGGGGAAAGAATGTGTGGCTTCTGGATTGTCAGATGTGCGTGTGCGTGCGTGAGCAAGCGCTGTTATGTGGTTTCTGTCTTGTCTTTTATTCAGTGTGAGTGAGCGTCGTTGTTCTGTGTTGCGGTGCAGTGGCATTTTCTTCACACCAAATTTTTTTTTTTTTTTTTTTTCTGCCCCAACTCTTTGCCAGCTCCAGTGGTGTTCTTACCAGGTCATGGGTGGAACCGACGGAGGACTCGGAAGCTGGGACAATTTTTATTGTGCATGATGATGGAGATGAGGATGATAGTAAGATGATGCTATGGAGGTCCATGTGGTTTGGGACTGCGAGACAGGGCCGCATTCCACGCTTCCTGTCATAAATATCCCGGCATTAACCAGGCCCGGGAAGTACGGCACCTGCGGTGCCGGTGTCATAAAGTTGTTGGACCCCCATAGTACTCGGACCCCCTCGGTCCAATAACTTTAAAGTTAATGGACCCCTCCTATAGTTGTTGGACCCCCCTGTTACTTAAAGGTGTTTCTCATTACTTAAGGTGTTTTAACCCATGTCGTGATTGTTTATAGATCTCCCTGTGATGTTTGAACACGCACGCGCGCACGCACGCACACGCACGCACACGCACGCACGCACGCGCACGCACGCGCGCGCACGCACGCACGCACGCACGCACGCACGCACGCACGCACGCACGCACACACACACACACACACACACACACACACACACACACACACACACACACACACACACGGTGAAGTTTTTTTTGATTTTTGTTTGTTTGTTTTGGTATGAGTCATGTATCATTCAGGCTTCAATCCAGTTATTTTCATCATTAATTACTGGTTATTATCAACATGTCTACAAAAATAAATGATTCTTGGTACTGAAAGAAAACAAAATGATTAAAATCTCAATGGTAAATATTTTCTAGGAAAATCTTTAAGAGGCCAGCAGAAACAATTATTATAAAACTTTAAACCGTGGTTAAAATGCAGAAAACAAAACGTGGTTTACAAGGGATGGCGATTTACAAAAGACGTAAACATGTCGGAATCACAGATTTCAAACTAACAAATAAACTGCCTGAAATATTAAAATGACATTACACCATCAATATTTTTTTATTTACTCCTCCATGTACACCCCCCCCCCTCACCTACGTCGTATTGACCCAGCCCCTCCGTACATATGACGCAACCACACCACCCCTCTCTATCCATTTGGCCCCCGCCCCCCCCCCCCCCCCCCCACACACACACACGCGCGCGCGCGCGCGCAACATCAAAATTCACACATCCACTACAGACCGCAACCCTTTAACCCTCATACACCCTCCCCACCCCTCCGAGCAGATAGATCCCCTCATCCCTACCCATCGTCCAAATACTCACCCTCACCCCCATATTGACCCCCGCCCCCCATCCCGACTCATCAGTCCATATTCTATCGCCGTCAATATTGACAATATCAGTTTTAATTGCAGAAATATGTTTAGCGCACTTCAGTTCACACATCGGCAACACCGACACCCCTCCCCCCCCCCCCCCCCGCACACGCCTGAATACGCACACACGGCAAACAGAGGTACTTTGTTATTTATCTTTTTATTTGATAGCATATTTTCCTTCAGAAATCCAATGTGTCTGCGTCAATATCTCAGCTAGTTCAGTTTACCTGTACCAAGGTTACTCCTAAACCATAATGTGTCGTGTACGAGTGATAGAAAAGAGAACAGAGCTATAAGTAATTGAATTTTTGTTAAGTGAAAGGGGGGTCCAACAACCATAGAGGGGGTCCAATAATTATACCCTCTGATAATAATTGTTGGACCCCGGGGGTCCATTAACTTTAAAGTTATTGGACCGGGGGGTCCATTACTTGGGGGGTCCATTAACTATACCACACCGGCCGTGTAATCATCCACATCATAAGACGTGTCATACTGAGGGAAGCACCCCCAAAGTCGCACCCGTGAAGTGGGTGAAACTCGGCTGTGTGGCAACAGCCTCCCCATCGGGCCCATAGCACACCCGCTCTGGGTAGGAGCCGACCTAGGTAGGAAAAATCCCGCTTGCCTCGGCTGGGATTCGAACCCGGGTCTCCCGGTCCATGATCCGAAGTGCTAACCACTACACTACGGGGGCCGGTTGGGCCCAAATATTTGTGCTGGCTTTTTTTCATCGTTGCCCCGTCTTTGATATCACTCTAAACCCCCAAACACTCACCCACCCCACCCCCTATGGAGACGTGTGTGTACGGATGTAATCGTGGCTATGTCCTTAACCACCTCGTTGAATGGCTTTTTACTTTGAGATGAAATGGACAATCATATGCAGAGGGGTCAGTGCTGTGACTTAGCAGTTTTCTATGTAGTTCCACTTCATATAATATACAGCTGTATCAAAACTGTGGCAGCACATAATGGGAGATGCAAACCAGAGATTTTTATTCATTTACGTAGTTTTTTTTTTTAATTTACTGCAAAAATACATCAAAATGCATCTGGTGATTACAATGGATCTGACCCTTTTGCTAAAACACTTTCCTAGGAGTTGTGGCACTTTAAACTTAAAGATTGATGCGCCATCCACCTTTGTATGCAGACATAACTAAGTTACTACATATGTTCTGATAAAAATCACAATGAGTCTTATGACAAAACTGTATGCAACGCCGGTTACCTTTTCGTCACAGACTGTACAACCCTGGACTGGGTGATGCAATAGTTTGAATTTCTAACCACCAGTTAGCAACGAATGGCCCGGCGGTTATGTGATTGATCCCGCACTGAGTGCCGGCTGGCCGAACTGAGGATAGCCGCCGTCAGTGATAGAGGCGACTACGATCTGATGTTCACTATTGGCCGGCTTTAGTATGTACTGCGTAGTTTCATAATCATAGCTTCAGTTTCGGATCAGTTTATGTGTTCGTGTAGTTTCTTTGTGTGTTCGTGTAGTTTCTTTGTGTTCACCACACACACACACACACACACACACACACACACACACACACACACACACACACACACCGCCAAGTACCGTTTACAAACAAGTAACCTGGACACATGTTAACTGAGTTTTTGTGCCAATCTTCTGCACATGTTTATGTCAGTACTGATTCAAATACATGAACTAGGAACACTTGCAGGCATAAAATACAAATATACTCGCAAAACAAAATCCACCTACAGCTTTCGTAAGTACATTTTTTGTTTGTTTGATTTTTTTGTCGTCAGAAGTCACTCAAAATAACACACAATCTGAAATGATGCCAAACTGATCCGACACTGACAGCCCGCTATATCATCATTAAACTCTGTTTTTTGACATGCGGCGTACATCAGGGTATGTACAGTTAAAAATCGCATAGAAATCTTAAACTACGAAATTAGGTTTTTTATCTTTATCCTCTCAAAGTTGAGCGGCCGTCCTTCTGCTTCCACGGGTGTCCTGGCGAATAAAATAACTCTGAACTTTGTCAGTAATCGGTTATCTCTGGCATACACTGACGTATGTTTTGTTGCCTTGAAACCGTCGACCCAACCTCACTCACTTTCTATACAGTCAAATGAATTTCACAATAACAACAACTGACAACAACAACAACAACGAGATGTCGCAAGACAAAATTCCGACTGATGATAAAGATAAAAATATATATTAGCTTTACTTCTGTGTCAGTAACTGACATTCACCTTAACCGTTTTACATATTAATTACTAATGAACACAAAAATCTTGGATAAGTTATACAACAATAGTAAGCTGTCCAGACTGCTATCCCCCCCGCTCCCGCCTTACGACTGAAACTCTCCCCGCTCCTGCCATCATGTTTCACAGTGTGCACAGAAGCGGTGAAAACTGTCGCATTCACCAGCACAGTACATTCTCAGCCTGTTTCAAGATTATTACCTGCATGAGTTGTCTCCCTTGCCGCAACAAGCACACATTTTTGCGTGGCAGAGCACAAAGCTGCCCGAAAAATGCATGCATGCTGCGGGTCTGTGTATGCACGGGGGACAACTCATGCAGGCAATAATCTTGAAACAGGCTGAGAATGTACTGTGCTGGTGAATGCGACAGTCTTCACCGCTTCTGTGCACACCGCCGTGGCTGTGAAATAACACGGGGACCTCAAAGTTGTTCGCAACTGTCCACTTTCCTTGTCACCGAGTATTTTTTTTTTTCCTTCTTAGGTATCACTTAGCTCAGCTCGGTCTCGGTTAGCCCGACTTGGCCGTCGTCGCAGGGGCTTGGAGTTATCGACGGACCCGGAACAGGGTTGGTTTATACAGGCTACGCGATACAGATGCAAATCTGGAGGAAAACGCTATATATTCCTCTTACACATAACGCTGCAGATGACACCCTAGAAATGCTTTAAAATTCACCCAAAAATTCACAAAAATCAGGCAGCCATAGACTCATGCGTAGAGGAAATTTAAACAAATTCCAATATTCCGTTTTTTCGCAATGTTGGCAGCGACCACATACCCCCTCATTCCACGGTCGTCTGCTGGCTCCTGTGCCAGCCGCGCATGAATACAAATAGTCCACAAGCCAGCCTCATTTTTCCCTAATTTTACTATTACCTGGCATGAAACTTGTTTACAAAGCCAACAAAAAGCACCAGATTGCCATATTTTACTATGCACACAAATTTTAAAAGGGGCAAAGATTTTATACTATATTTAGCCGAGTTCTTACTACATGCCCCGGAAGCTAATACTATCACGTAGCCGTTCGGCTTAGTCCCAGGGCTGATTCCACGAACAAACGTCACCAAAGGTTATATTATGTAGATAATGGTGATGTGCTTGGATGAAGTGCAGGGCCCTGCCTTTAGGCTTCACGCAGCTGTGTTCCAACCAGGATGGGGCGAGCAGGCATGGCGAGCGCAACGCCCGCTCGGAAAGTTACCTCCTCCTGCAAACACAAAATCGAGAGCAAACTCACAACGTAAGCCAAAATGATACTGTCATCAAAGTCGTCGGCAGTTTACAAAGTGTCAAACCCATCAGTGGTCGCCGAAAGAAACGAATTCAGTTGTTTAGTGGAACCAACTTGACGAGGCTGCGTTGATCTTAAACGTGGAAACACACACACACACACACACACACACACACACACACACACACACACACACACACGCACACGCACACACACACTGACACACCCCAACCCACCGGAGTTTAAACGTGGAAACACACACACACACACACACACACACACACACACACACACACACACACACACACACACACACACACACACACACACACCGGCACACAGGTGTTTCTCGCATCTAGACAAACTGACCGGAAGTGAACAGCGTCTATGCAGGACACTTCACGGTTTCAAGTTGGGACACTTTTGAAGTTGTTCATCCTAAGGCAGGTCGCTTTAAATCATTCAAAACACACACACACACACACACACACACACACACACACACACACACACACACACACACACACACACACACCAACTCACCGGAGTTTCTGGCACTTTGACAAACTTGAACTGTCGCACAACAGTGACAACAGCCATTTTGGCCTCGTACAGCGCCAGTCTCATACCGAGACATTGCCTTGGTCCCGCACCAAACACCATCTCTCGCACCATTGACGGTATGGCGTCTTTGTTCTCATCGTCAAACCTGCAGCACACACACTCAAATGTTGCTCTTTTCCTGTTCTACGTTTGATAGTTTTGTTATTGTACCTATATCTCTCTCAATATACGTACTTGCTGTTTGTCTTGACCTTTATCGGTCAACTCTCCTTTCAGTCGTGTGTGTGTGTGTGTGTGTGTGTGTGTGTGTGTGTGTGTGTGTGTGTGTGTGTTGTTTGAATAATTTGTGTTGATTTTCAGTGACAACATACCATAACGCATGATGGAGTGATATTTCGGCTTGTGTTTCCTTCGCCTTTTTGTCTGGTTGTCGTTTTTTTTTTTTTTCGGCTGTTTGTTTTGTTTGTCAATTCTTCTTTGTCCGTCCATGTCAAGATGGTTTTTTTCCCCCTGTTAAAGCAGTCAATATGAGCGCGGAACAAGCTTGACCGAAACTACTTGCAATACTGGCTAACACTGCTCGCTCTGGGGAGGTGTCTATTCCCTTGTGTGTGTGTGTGTGTGTGTGTGTGTGTGTGTGTGTGTGTGTGTGTGTGTGTGTGTGTGTGTTGGAAGGGGGGAGGCGGCACAATAGGGGGCTGGGACTGATGGAGACTCTGCGTACCTCTCTGGGATGAACTTGTCCGGCTCTGGGAAGAACTCTTCGTCCCGCATCAGTCCAATAATAGGCACGCCCACACCGGCCCCAGCGGGAATCTTCACGCCTTTTATGGTCTTCTCGGCGATCGCAGTACGAAGCACCCTGAGTACACACACACACACACACACACACACACACACACACACACACACACACACACACACACACACACACTATACATCGCACGGGAAACAAAACTTGAGCCGAAAAGCTGAGATCAGCCTATGGACCGTTCCGGTGTCCCACAGTGCGGCTTCCTAAATTCCCTTCAGTGTATGGAACGGTTCTTACCGCCGACCTATAAGAAGGTTGTTAAGTTAACAGAATGTTCAAACTACATATGATGACATGTACAGTGTATGATGCTATACGGAAGCTTGTCATGTCTTCCGGAACCGCAGCCGGGGAGTCCAGGACAGCCGAATGGTAGAGCGTTGGACTTTCAATGCTCGGGTCGTGAGTTCGAATCCAGGCTGCGGCCAAAAATTTGTGCTGGCCCTTTTCTCGTTGCCCCGTCTTTGATATCACCCACACGTGGTGAAAAACGACGTCAAACACCCAAACACCCACCCACCCTCGAACCGCAGCCACGTTTGGTCTGTTTACTGATTGGCTAAAACTACTCGCCATGGACCGGAAGAGGCCTATTCCCTTGTGTGCTCGCTTCCGCTCCCATAATTAAAGATAACCTGAAATCAGTCTACTCACAAACCAACAGGAGGGAAACAACGGAGCGCCTCGCGGACACAGCTGTCCAGGTATTTGATGGACGTTACATTGTCGTAGGTCGGCTCAGCCTGAGGACCATCAGCAACAAACAAAAACGTAAATCTACTAAAGTCTCGCGGCTTATAGAAGATCCATTCCTCATGCAATGACTTTGAGTAAGACTTTGAGTAAGACTTTATTTGTTGTGGTTGTCTCAAAACTGATGACAACTTTCTAGTGAGTGACTAAACAGTCTTTTGTCGTATAAAACACGTGGAATCCAAACTGAATAATATGCACGGAGAGGCAAATAATTGCAATGTGTTTCGCTTTATTTTAAGAAGTGCAGCTGGAATGAAATCTTTCTAACACTTCAACTGGCTGCAAATCTCGTCAACCATATCTCCATTCGAATTCAACTGACGCTTTCTGACTGTGTCTGCTCAGTATGGGGGCTAGCCCGAGAATTTACGTGCTCGCTTGTGCACAACACGGTTTAGGGACAACCCGCAGTCGACGTCAGGACTGAGGTAGATTTTTCGGGCTCGCCCCAATACTTTTTTTTGTTTTTGTTTTCCCCCAACTCTTTGCCAGCTGTAGTGGTGTTCCTCCCAGGTCATGGGTGGAATCCACAGACGGCTCGGAAGCGGGGACAATTTTTATTATGCATGCTGATGAAGATGAGGATGATGGTATGATGATGCTATGGAGGTCCGTGTGGTTTGGCGCCCCAATACTTTGCTGCTTCGCCGACAGTGCAAGCGTTATTCAAGTAACTTGGTGTACGCGGTTTCACGGTCTGGGTGGGAAATGTGCAATATACATATTGAAACAACACTAATTTGTAAGAAGACTTGGAAATCATTATGCTCACCAGTCTAACCGAGTGATTGTAAACTACTCACATTCCCGATGGTATCCACGATTTCACGGTAGAGTTTTTCCTGTTTCTCAGGGTTCAAGGCCAGCAGATAGGTCAGGTACTGAAGTGTGCTCGCTGTTGTCTCGTAGCCAGCGATGAAGACAGTGAAACCCTGGCCGATGATTTCGTCTGTGGTCAGGCCTGCACCGGACAATGAGACCATAACACAACCCATTTCAGAACTGTTTTTATTATGTAATTGTATCTGTGATATGATGTTAGGTTGCTCTGCAGTCCGGCCTTGCGTGGGGAGCCGGGGTGGGCGAATGGTAGAGCGTTGGACTCTCAATGCTCGGGTCGTGAGTTCGAATCCCGCCGGCTGGGGCCAAATATTTGTGCTGAGCTTTTTTCTCGTTGCCCCGTCTTTGGTATCACCCTTATGTGGTGGAAAAGGACGTGAAACTCCCAAACACCCACCCACCCACCCGGCCTTGCGTACGGGTCAAATCCTTTGACAAACCATGATACGTGGTGGAAAAGGACGAAAAACTCCCAAACATCCACCTACCCACCCTTGACAAACCGTGCCACATGAACAGTTGTAAATGGAACGAAAACGGATAAAAATACTGGACAAAGAAACTCACGTTTCTCTTGTGGGTTTGCGGCAATTTCCGTTCCTGTTGCTTCAGCATCCAACATCAGTTGCAGCAAATCCACGCAGCCCTAACGACAGATTTCATGATCCTGTAGAAACATCTGATTCAGTGCAGCTTACTGTGTGTTACTCAAATGATGTCTGGCGCTCAAGCCGGTTAAAAAAAATTACATGTAATGGAAAAATGCCACTTTTTTAATCGAATCGGCAAACCGAAAACCTCAAAGTGTCGGGGCGGTTACGTGCTTCGAACAGATCTTGTCAAATCTGTCTTTTTTGTGGAAAGTTTTTTTTTTTCAAATAAATGTTCCCACGAAATGGAGGATATGTCGCAACGTGGCATTCCACACAATACATAACAACAGTGCTGGGGGTCGCAGTGAACTACCTGTACCTTCACCAACTTCAGCTTACCACATTCACATTTTCAGGAGTACAAAGGCCATTCTTCAAATTACAAAGCATTTTTTTCTCTTAAGCATAGATGTATATCTGCGTGTGTGTGTGTGTGTGTGTGTGTGTGTGTGTGTGTGTGTGTGTGAATATAAAGAATTAACTTAGGTGATGCTACACAGAAATCTTTATCTGATTTTAGGTGTGTTATATTAGCTTGTGTGTGTTTTTATTTAATGTTGCATGAATTGTCTACTTGTTCGTTTCATATCCGCCACGACCGAATTTCCCATCTAGGATAACACAGATTTATTTGATTTTGAATTTGTATATCTCAATGTTGATGAAAGTGGACGTATATACCTACCATTTTGTGTGGACATGTCACACATTTCCAGAACTGAAGTTTTGACCAAATGTCATTGACTTGGAGATAAGAATAAAAGCACTAAAGGACATGAGGTTAAAAAACCCCACCCCCCAAAAAAAACCCCAAAAAACCCCAACAAAACAACAAACAAACAAAAAACGTCCACGGTGCCCACCTTTCCTTCGGTAGTCCTTCGGTTCTCGATAGCGCTGCGGATAGTCTCAGCGATGAAGCTAGTTTCTTTCTTCGGCAAGTTTGTGCATCCCAGCCATTTAAACAACGGGAACGTGAACGGAAAGATCGCTGCATTGAAAATGTGCAAAATCAACCAGGCGGAAAAAAGCAGAAGAAGAAGGGAGACTAGAATGGCGCAGCCAAGCGACTCACGTATGGACATTCCAAGCACAAAAAATTGTAAACGTGTAATACGCTTGTATTTGTTACAGTCAAAGCTGGAAATTGGTCATACTCCGGGAATGCCTGAAAGTTCAGTCATTCCCTAGAAATTCCTTCTTCACTTTTTCTTGGGAATGACTGAAATTTCAGGCATTCCCGGAGAATGACTAATTTCCAGCTTTGACTGTAACATATTCACGCTCACCTGATGAAGGGAAGTAACTCCTGATCTGATATCTGATTTACAAGAAGGAATTCTACACACCAAGATTTGACTTTTATTCAGGCAGCACGACACTGACATCCAGTGACGGTCATTCAAAAGGTCCTATCACAGACCATCATCGAACCATTTTGTTGCTCCTGGTAATTATAGTTCCTGGGAAACGGCCGCTAGCGTTAAAGTTTGGTACAGCCGGACCGACACATCGTAGGCATAGCCTCACTTTGTTACAAACGCGAGTCAACACACTGAAAAAAAAAAAATGCTGTATCGGACATCTGCGATGGAGCGGCGGACAAGCTGAACAAGTTGTGGATTATCGACTTACCTGTTATGACACTGGCAACGTGAAATGCGCGGGCCTTAGCAAACAAGGCCTTGACGTTGTTGAGAAACACGTTGTCCTCGTGTCCCAGGGCGTTAGTCTCGAACCCAAAAGCCGTGCCGCAGATCACGTCCAAGGTGAAAGAGCCGTACATCCTAGAAACACGTGATCAGTTAACAATTTCATTTGAAATCGACGTGCCCGAGAATGGACAACATAATTAACCTCAGTTGCAAACCAACTGCCCCCCCCCCCTATATATTGTGTGTGTGTGTGTGTGTGTGTGTGTGTGTGTGTGTGTGTGTGTGTGTGTGTGTGTGTGTGTACTCAGGGTGGTCCGGAGTGCGATTCGATCCCCGAGAAGACCATAAAAGGCGTGACAGTGAGTTCCTGCTGGGGCCGATGTGAGCGCGTCTATTATTGGACTGATGGGGGACAAAGACATTTTCCGGCCAGAGCCAGACAAGGTCGTCCGGCCAGAGATGCACGCTGTCTCCATCCCAGACCCATACTGTCCCGCCTTAACTGTGTTTGAAATGTGTAATTTGCTTCTACATTTTCTTCTTCTCCTTAAAATATATTCTTGTAGTGCACAGATTTTTCTTCCTTTCTTCATATTTTCGTAGTGCAGCAACGGCAAGTTCGATTATGATATTTATGCTAAAACGTTGACCGATGGAAAGCAAAGATTATTGTAATTGTAATCTCTCTCTCTCTCTCTCTTGCTCTCCCCCTCCCCCCGTTTTTCAAGAAACTTGGAGGGTGGATGGGTGTTTGGGGGTTTAACGTCCAATTCCACCACATATGGGTGATATCAAAGACGAGGCAACGAGGAAAAAGCCAGCACAAATATTTGGCCCCAGCCGGGATAAAGAAACTTGGAGCAAGGCTTGGAGCGATACTTACTGTTTGACGTCAAGGAGGTTTCCCTCGTCTGTGTTTTTCCGCATGGCCGTGGACAAATTGTGACAACAGCGGGTGATAAATTTACCCATCTTTAACACACACACACACACACACACACACACACACACACACACACACACACACACACACACACACACAGAGTTACCACATCCGCTGACTTTTCAATGTCAGTTCATTATTGATGAAAACATCTAATACGACAACACTGAAATATACATGTTCGATAATAACCAAAGCAAACGTTGAAAAACAACAAACAAACAACAACAACAACAACAAACGCACACAAAAACAACTTTCGTGTCTTATGCTTCACTTACTTACACTTAAAAAAAAAAAAAAAAAAAAACGGTGAGAATAGTCGTATTTATCGCTGATCCTTTTAACTCACTGCTCTCAGTTTGCTGGTGCTGAAGGTAGGTGTGAGCGTGTGTCTTTGTCTCCTCCACTGGTCCCCGCCCACCATGACAAGACCTTGGTCCATTGGATACGGTTGCAAGCGGGTGAATGCGCTCTGCAGTAAGAATACACACAAAACGCATCAACACTAGAACACTGACCCTACTCCGCACGTTAGGACCGTGGGGTCATGTTTGGTGTTTATGTGGCGAACCTTGTTTGGCGAGTGTGCCTAGTTTGTAGTGATTTTTTTTTTCCTGTCATGAACAAGCGTGATTGTCGTGATTTTTGTCTTTCGTTGGGCAAGGTGCATGCCAGGGAGCCGCAACAAGAGGCAAGCGTCCAGTGAAGCTAGGGCTTTATGCGCAGAAGAGAGGAAAAGGTGACATGAGTGAATCTGGATGAAGCGGATGAAACATAAAGTAGACTAGCATTACTCCAGTGAGGCCTGAGCGGAAAGGAGACCCTCAAATTTGTTTAAACTCCTGTCAGGTGCGTGCCCTTGAGTGGTCTGTGCATGGTAGATTGAAGCAGTTTTAGGGCTGACTATGACGCCTGAGGCTGCTAGGGAATATACTGACAGGCATTTTGAGACCTCGTGCATTTGTGTTATTTGACCAGCATCATCAATCAATCGATCATTTGCCTCTGTCGCACTGTTAGCTTGGAAAATGTAACTCTGGTCCCTCGTTCTTCTCTCAGTTTCGCGCTTAAACAACACATACAGTTTTAACTCTCTCCATGCCAAGAGTTTTTTTTTTTCCAGTAGCATACTAACAAATGGTTGCTTCCCTTTGACCGATAGAACCCGTTTTGCTGCATATTGTTCCGCGCTTTATGGTGCTATGGCTGAGAATAAAAACTTAGAAAGTTGGCGATTCCGTAAATCGAGCCTCTCCAGCCAAGCACTGTGAAAGAACGCGAGGGCCCGAAATGGAGACTTCAGCATAGAGAGAGTTAACGAACAAAAGGCAACTGAATTTTCAGTCTCACCATCCTGTCCGGGAAGTTCGCAAAATCTTTGATGAAGACCTCTTTCAGAATGTCCACGTCTGTAGTCATAAGGACCGGCCGACGCATGAAGTATATTCTGAAAATCCGGGGAAGGATAAAACTTAACTCAGTTCCTACCAAGTAAGTTTGGGATTGTGCAGCATGCAGTGGCCTCATCCCCCCCCAAAAAAAAATAAAAAAAATAAAAAAAATCATGATTATGTAATTAGATAATTTATATCTGCAAGGTTTTAAATTTGGAGATTGGGAGTGTTGCACTTTGATTATATAATAATAATAATAATATAATTTATTAATATAGCGCTTAATCTACATGGAAGGTAGTTCGAAGCGCTTAGAGTACAGGTAAATGGACAGATAGACGTGAAGGTTCAGGGCCAGGGCAACTGCATGTATGGTACTTAATAAGGAGATGGAGAAAGACGGAGGGAGGTTAGACGGAGCTTTGAGATGAAAACAGGTAGGTTTTCTACCTATGATCAGTTAAAAGGATCAGCGATAAATACGACTATTCGCGTTTGCTGCAGTAAGAGCCGTTATGCAACCGCCAATCTTTTGCATACAGGGCCAAAACCAAAAAAGTAAAAAAAAAAAAGAAAAAAAAAGTGGGATACTGGTGTGCTGTACGAAATGTGTTAACACCGTACAGATAAGTAAAACACTTCAAAACTTGCGACTCGTCCTGTCTATGTTTACGGGAGAACAAAGTAATACAAAATACGTTGTCAATCTTGTGCAGCACATAATTATGCTTATTGTGTTCTTAAACGCTTAGTGGAAGGTTGATGTTAGTATTGGCTCGCAAATATATATATAACATTTCTAAATTAAATTATAATGAAAGGTCTGTGCAAACTCCCTCTTTGTCTCTCAGTCTTTCTCTCAGTCTCTCTTTCTCTCAGTCTCTCTTTCTCTCAGTCTCTGTATGTGTGTGTGTGTGTGTGTGTGTGTGTGTGTGTGTGTGTGTGTGTGTGTGTGTGTGTGTGTGTGTGTGTGTGCGTGCGTGCGTGCGTGTGTGTGTGTGTGTGTGTGTGTGTGTGTGTGTGTGTGCGTGTGTGCGTGTGTGTGTGTGTGTGTGTGTGCGTGTGTGCGTGTGTGTGTGTGTGTGTGTGTGTGTGTGTGTGTGTGTGCGTGTGTGTGTGTGTGTGCGTGTGTGTGTGTGTGTGTGTGAGAGAGAGAGAGAGAGAGAGAGAGAAACAAACTTTCCTCACCCGAACACCTTCCCATATTGTTTGCTCCATTCGCGCAGGCAAAAGAAGAATCCCTGCCAAAAAAAAAAAAAAAAAAATGTCAACGGCGAATTCACCTATACGGTCTTCATATTTGTTAATGTTGTTGAAACGATGCAGTACACAGATGATAATGTTCAGCTGTTTTGTCCTAAGAATGCAAACGCCAGGGCATACACATTTCCTATAAAAGCGAAACAAATAAAACTGTCCATATCCTGCATCCGTGATATTCAGATGGTAAGATTAAGTTTGTTGAGATATATATCTGTCGGCGGCAGTGCACGAAAATGTTTTCTACCTTTTTGTTGATATCTCTTGTGTTGCCCAAGACCGGAAGTGGTGTGGGCCCGCTTATACCGACACTCGACCAGGTGGTGTATGTCCATGTTCCGTACCTAGAGAGAGAGAGAGAGAGAGTTCTTTACTCTTGAAGTTCAGTATTCACTTCATTTAAAATGATTATCGCAGTTTAAAAGTCTCAGTAATAAGAATAATGAAAGCAGTTTTAAAACCCCTACACCCGAATGATATGTTTTTGTGACCACTTAAGAAGTTCGGCTACAACAACACAAGTAAGTGCAGGCGAGCGGGGGCTGTTCGTGACCCAGCAAACAAGACTTCAGGCAACATGAGCCGTGTACATCAGAGTTCAAGAAACACTGGCGCATTGTTCCATTTGTATCGTCACGCGTGAGCTAAACAGCTCAGTGAAAACCAGCACTCTCCCTCCAAGTAACAATAATAACTAGAGAGGCAGAAGCCCATTTGCTCACTTGTCAAAAGAGTCAAGATAATTAAAAAGTGTTTGTGAAGGTCTTATCACTGTTTATCATCACACACACACACACACACACACACACACACACACACACACACACACACACACACACACACACACACAGGTTTATTACACAGACTCACTTCGTTACACGAGTGAGCAAAAAAAAAAAAAAAATCGGTATCAACTTACAGGTAAAGCAGGGTAAGGACCACGCACAGCAAAGACACAGGGACAGCCCAGCCAAGCCACGGCAAAACTGCGTCAGTGGCGGCGTTCATCGCTTCTCTCAACTGGCGACCCGAACTTCTCTAGATCAGTCTTTACCACAGCACACAGCACCGCTCGCAAAATGTACCCCTTCACTATTACACCACTGTCCTTGAAACCTTGTCAGATTTCTGTGGAATTTTCTTGGGTTATGCAGTCGTCGTCAGTCTGGTTCAGTGTTCAGCTTCAGGTGATCGTTTGCACGTCTTGGCCCGGGAATAATAGTATATAGCAGGGCTGAGCGAAATGTGGGTTACACTAACCGTACCAGCTCCTTTATGAGAGGCGCGTTATGGGGTACTACATGTACCACTGCGGTTTATTATGCAGCGTCACAGTTCAGCGCTGAGGCCTTTCTGTCCCAACGACTGTCAGTCTCCCTGGCTTAGCTGTTTGTGCCGGCGCGACTCGGCAGGTCGCAGCGGTCTAGAACTAGAAGCTGGTAATATAGTGCTAGTCACTCCAGAGTGTCTTAGCTCATCTGTCTGTTGTGTGCCAGCTCATTTTCATAGGAAGCTATATATATAATATAGGCGTATATATATACGTGAACACCCGGTGAAAAACAGGAAAGGTCAGATGGACATAATTATACAGAAACGTGTTCGTCACAGCTGCTGAACTTGACACCGAGCACCGACAGTGTGACGCGTGCTCAGTCTCAGTACAGCCTCCAAGGTGCACCTGCACCGTTCTGCCAGTCCTCTTTTTCGGACAGGGTGAACAAAAAGTCAGCTGAAGTTTTCATTGGCTTCCCGAGCGGAATCGCGATCACTACTATTGCACCAACAGCGGCCCCACGCTTTACCAGCTCTGCTGTCCTGGCTCTTCAACTCCCTCCCCAAACCTCAGTCAGTCTCGCTCCCATGTAACTAGGCCAAAAGGCATTCTGGTCCACTGAAAAAAATCGAGAGGGGTTCGAAGTTTGTCAAAAGGATTTCTCTTATGCCTCGTCTTTTAAATCACCTTCACTAACACACTTTCAAATGAAATGAAACAAACAGCATTAACTCTTCAAAGCCCCTTCAGAAATGGCAATTTGAATTGAAATCAGTCTTCAAATCGCTTCAGATCAGTCACCTCTTCTTCTTCTTCATCGTTCACTAGATGGAGATGCCAGTCGCCTGCACGAATGCTGTCGTCCTCCGAAGGAGGGTCCTCGCCGGCCTTGCGTAATAATAATAATAATAATAATAATAATGAGTATTGTATAGGCGCTTTACCCAATTTCGTGAATCGGCTCAAAGCGCCGCGAACTGAACCCAACACGCACACTCACGTGAATCACACGCATTCTCTCATACACTGGACATAAACACATTACAATCACGCGGTGCGAAGGGTCAGCTCAGCTATTTAGATTTCGGAATTTGGAATTGCATTTTTTTTTTCAAATTTGGTGGGCTGAACATTTCCAAAGCAGAGGGGGGAGGAAGCCGGAGTACCCGGAGAGAACCCCCGACGATCGGCCCGGTGCCACATACGAGAAGGAAAAATTCTTTGCCCCGAGTGGGACTCCTGACCTCTCGCATTAATGACAAGTCTCTTAACCACCAGACCACCGACCGCCCCAATAGTGACGTGAAGTGATTCTTGCTGGTGTGCAGTAGCGTGTTCTTTTTAACCAGTCGTATCAGTATGGTGGGCACGGGGGTTTTTGTTTTGTTTTTTTCCAACGACTGTCGCCGAGTCTCCGCTGGTTTTGCTGAATTCTGTGCACCTCTTTTCTTTCTGAACTGACTTTGCTAGTACAGATCTAGAAACCGGAAATTCACGGTATCAGGCTGGCCACTTCAGTTTGTCAGTCTACGCTCGTCTCATGTATGTCAGCTTGTCGTCCCCTCATGTACATCAGCTCGTTCCCACTGTCGCGATAATTGTAACGATCATGTTTACCTCAGTTCTGAAAAACATAAAAAATAAAAATAAAAATACCACGCCACCCACAGACAGATAGAGAGGTATCTGGCAATACCAAAGACCTCCGGCATGTCGGCCGATATGAGCGAGGTTGTTTTGTTGTTGTTTTTTTTGTTTTTTTTTTACCAAGTTGTTTCTTTGTTGTCAAGTTGTTTTTTGACTGCTGTTGCAAGAATACGATTTTACCCATAAATAACTGGTCCGGCTGAAGAGGCACGCGCGCGCGCGCACACACACGCAGGCGCGCACGCACACTGACACACACACACACACCGTGACACACACACACGCGCGCGCGCGCGCGCCATGCGCAAACTTGAACAGATATGGGTCGCCTTTGTTGGTGGTCTAAGTCTTTTGTTTCTCTATGGAGACGTGGGGGAGCCGGGGTGGTCGAATGGTAGAGCGTTGGACTTCTAATGCGCGGGTCGTGAGTTCGATCCCGGCTGGGCCCAAATATTTGTGCTGGCTTTTTCATCGTTGCTTTGATATCACCCTATGTGGTGGAAAAGGACGTTAAACCCCCAAACACTCACCCACCCCACCCCCTATGGAGACGTGTGTGTACGGATGTAATCGTTGCTATGTCCTAAACCACCTCGTTGAATGGCTTTTTACTTTGAGATGAAATGGACAATCATATGCTCCACACATACCTTCCACGGTGTTTCTCTTCCCGCATTTTTAGAAGTGTTATTGCCCATTTAAAAAAAAATCAGTTATGTTACGTATTTTTTTTACGAAACCGTTTAAATGCCTTCATTTTATACACTTTGGAGGTTCATCCAATTGTACTGAATAGGTTAATGGCACAGCTCTGTTGCTCTGAGAGATTTTGTGTTAAAAAAAAAATCTGATGTAGGGGTAGTTTGCATATAAGGCCGACTATCCTTGAAAAAGACTCCTTCAAATTACTCATCATCCCGGCGTTTTTGTAACGTGTGACAACTGCACATATGACAGGAACTGCTGCACTGTTATGTCCTGAATATTAAGAACAGCAGAGATTTTAGATAAGCGCATTTTTTTTTAAAGTCTCTGGGAGAAGCAACGACCCAAAGAGTTCCAGTTTTGCGATTTGATTCATGTAGAAAAACAAGAAACGTTGGCGTTTATTCTGAGACAGTTTCGAGAAATTTCGAAGATGTAATGTTTCAGTGGGAAAAAAATCAAGTACTGAAGATATCACACACACACACACACACACACACACACACACACACACACACACACACACACACACACACATATCACCACCACCACCGCCGTCACCACCACCACGTGTTACGAACAGGTACAAACTTGGATGATTCTTTTTTATGCTAATCTGCGCATATTTATTATTGTACATAGATACTTACAAAGCAAACAAGAGTACATATATGCATAATACATACATAAGTACAAATAATAAATAATAAACCGCATAAAATTTTCCCAAGTACATTTATAATTCTTTTCAAAATGATTTTTAAAAAAAAATCTGAAAATCACATGAATGCAAAATTGATCACAACTATGTCATTGCAAAATCTGAAGGAAATTATGGCAGTTAAACTGTCTGCATTAAATAAAATCGCATATTTCACAATTTTGTGAAGGGAAGATCTGAGAGTATCTAACTGGAGAGGCAGAAGCCTCCATGGCTCCCTTGTGACATGGGTCAAGGTCATTCAAAGGAGTATGTCAAGCTCTTCAGGTATCACTATCTATCATCATGCCAAGATGCCTCTGGTGTCCTTAGTTCCTGGCAATATTACAGTTTTCACCACAACAGTTTGTATGGCCTTGACCTCGGTAGGAGCGAAGATCCTTCAGTGGAGTTCTAGGCTTCACGCAGCTGTGTTCCAACCAGAACAGGGCGAAGAGGCAAGGCCAATGCGAAGCCTGGTCGGAACGTTATCTCATCCTGTGAACACACAAATCAATACCAACAAAGACCGTATTATCTACGGTCTTTGATACCAATCTCACAATACAAACTAGGCGATAGTAAACTCACAGTATACACCAGTTTACGAGGTGCAAAACCCGTCGTGAAATTGGAGCGAACCGATAGGGTGCAAAATGAATTCCCGCATCATGTCGCCTAAGATGTGGACTGATATACACGTTAACATGACAAATTTAAAGAGGTACCTTTTACATGCCATTAAAGGTTCACTTTCCAGGTTTTTCATAGGTACGTTTAGAACGTGTAGAACGTTCCACATCCTACTAGGCATGTAACCATTTAGGTACCAAATTTCGAGATCATTCGAGTTTTCAGTTCTGAGCTACAACTAAAAGTTCAAAGTTTTGGGACTAACCATACTCTTTAAGGGAGATAATCTGTAGGTCGTATGTGGACCGTAGAAGGTCGCTCGTGGTCGTCGCATGACCCCTCAAGAAACTCAGACATGCAATAGTGGCTTTATCTGCTTCAAACGCTTTAGACACAACGTGCACTGCTCAATAATTATAACCCATTTGAGACGCCTGCACGCCTGCAGAGTTACAGCCTTCTGTGGCCAGTTCTTGCTGAGATATGATCCAGCATTTCTGTCTACTGATCGATCATACAAAGATGGAGCCGATCGTCCTGAGGCAACGCGGAGGTGTTTGGCAGTTTAACGTCCTTTTCCACCACGTAAGGGAGATATCAAAGACGGGGTAACGAAGAAACGCCAGCACAGTATTAGGCCCCAACCAGGATTCGAACTCACGACCCGAGCATTGAAAAACCAACGCTCTACCATTCGGCTATCCGTGTTCCCTCTGAAGCAACGCATTTCTGTCAAGTTTCATCCAAACAGACATTTGTGTACATACAAAGGAAAACACACACAAATAAATTAACTCTAAAATAGTGTTTGGGGAGTAACACTGAACGGCGTCTGTTCAAAACACCTTTTTTTTTTTTAAAGGACACTTTCAAAAACTGCTCATCCTGAGGCAGGTTATCTCTCTCACACACACACGCACGCACGCACGCACGCACGCACGCACGCACTCCCTGACTCACCGGAGTTTCTGGCACCTTGACAAACTTGAACTGTCGCACAACAGTGACAACAGCCATTTTGGCCTCGTACAGCGCCAGTCTCATACCGATACATTGCCTTGGTCCCGCACCAAACACCATCTCTCGCACTATTGACGGTATGGCGTCCTTGTTCTCATCGTCAAACCTGCAGCACACACACTCGAGCTTTAAGTGTTGTTCCTACTTCTTGTTTTTGTTAAGTTTGGTTGAGTGGCTAGGGTCTTTTTTCTTGGAGGGGGGGGGGGAAATGGGGGTGGGTGGGTGGCAGAAGGGTGTCACAGTGTGCGTGCGTGCGCGTGCGTGTGTGTGTGTGTGTGTGTGTGTGTGTGTGTGTGTGTGTGTGTGTGTGTGTGTGTGTGTGTGTGTGTGTGTGTGTGTGTGTGTGTGTGTGTAAAGCGTTACGCTGAGTGGAGGCAGATTTCGTGAAGAACCTTGGCGTACCGTACCTCTCTGGGATGAACTTGTCCGGCTCTGGGAAGAACTCTTCGTCCCGCATCAGTCCAATAATAGGCACGCCCACACCGGCCCCAGCAGGAATCTTCACGCCTTTTATGGTCTTCTCGGCAAGCGCACCGCGGGACGTCCTGAATATATCGGTGAAATGGGTCTTTTTCAGGAGTACAAATTATACACCACATTTTTCTGGCAGATTACGATGGTAACAATGATGCCTTGCTGTAATTCTACATTAACTGTCACATGTCTCACCTCCAGGATTCTGATTGGTTATAAATTACGAATTTATTTCCATCTGGACTCTTTCCCTTGTGTGCCGAATCCCGTCTCACATAAAGATGAAATGAAATCTACTCACAAGGCAGCAGGAGGGAAACAACGGAGTGCCTCGCGGACACAGCTGTCCAGGTATTTGATGGACGTTACATTGTCGTAGGTCGGCTCAGCCTGAGGACCATCAGTAACATAAAAATGTCTCACTCGACTCGGGTGAAGTGTTTTATAAACGACTTTTTTCCACTTCTTTCAGATTAAAATTAAAGTTGGATTCTTTAGTGGGTCAAAATTTATGACAAGCTTGTTTCTTGCAAATATCTCTGCGTTATTTTCATTAATTTCAGTTTCAATACACGTGTCCTGCTCTTAAGAAACTCGAGTAAATAAATACAACTCTTCACACACACACACACACACACACACACACACACACACACACACACACACACACACACACACACACACACACACAATCTTCATAGTCACCTAGCTGAGTGATTGAATGCTACTCACGTTCCCGATGGTATCCACGATTTCACGGTAGAGTTTTTCCTGTTTATCAGGGTTCAAGGCCAGCAGATAGGTCAGGTACTGAAGTGTGGTCGCTGTTGTCTCGTAGCCAGCGATGAAGACTGTGAAACCCTGGCCGATGATTTCGTCTGTTGTCAGGCCTGAAATCACACAATGAAATCATCACACACACACACACACACACACACACACACACACACACACACACACACACACACACACACACACACACACACAGAGTTTCATCTGAAGTCAAGTCAAGTCAAGATATTTATTTCAAAAACCCCGCTGTGGGTACAGGAAACATGATAAATGATCAAGTTAGACAAGCTCACCATACACACCCATACACACCTATACATACACTTATATCTACAAATACATACATACATACATACATACATACTCTCGATACTGGCCGAAAGGCCACGACATTTCACCCCACGTCAATATCTCTTTTATACGGTTTATCTTATGGCCTATTATACAAACTATGGAACTCCAGTCCTGAGCGAAGGAGGCAGTCAGCATCACCGCATTCCGAAAGCGCCTGAAGACTTCTCTCCAGTGCATCACCCCAGTAATCATCTGCACTTTTTTTTAAAAACTATATTTAAAAAAAAAAAAAACTCTTCCTAAGCGCCGTGAGCACTCCGGGTGGAGCCGTACGCTGTACCAAGTCCCCATCATCATCATGTTGAGCCGTACGCTGTACCAAGTCCCCATCATCATCATGTTGAGCCGTACGCTGTACCAAGTCCCCATCATCATCATGTTGAGCCGTACGCTGTACCAAGTCCCCATCATCATCATGTTCGTGCACGTGTATGTGTTATTTCGTATAATCTAGGGGACACAATCCCGAAATTACGCTCCTTTCCTGTCTGCATACTTGTTGCATTTGCGTGTGACCACACCACAGTCTCTGTAAGCTGGTCTTTTGCATTGACTAAATGACTGAACTCACATGGCTTTCTCTTCAACATTCGGATCCGGGAAGTGGTAATCACGTACCTAGCCCATAAAGAGTTACCCCCCCCCCCCCCCCCCCGAAAAAAAGTAGGCAAATCCTTAAAGTCATAGACAACCCAGACAACTAAAACCCAACAAACCTCACGGTACCAGCTTGGGGCCCTCATGGGCTGACCAAAAACTCATGGGGCCCAGAAATGCCCGTGAGTTGCCCTCGAGTTGCCCTCCAGTTCATCCATGAACGACTACGTAAGCCATCGAGCACACAGATTAATACCACGCCTCAATCTACACCCTTAGTGAACGCCTTGGACAAACAATCCTTAAAGGTGAGCGGAAGATAACTAACTCACGTTTCTCTTGTGGGTTCCCAGCAATTTCCGATCCTGTAGCTTCAGCATCCAACATCAGCTGCAGCAAATCCACGCGGCCCTAACGACAGATTTCATGGTAAGTGAGAATCACAAAGGATTTTCCATCAAACTTCTACTACTTGCAGTCTACAATGCATAACTTATTTTGTGCCTGCTGCTCAGTCGAGCCGTGCATAATATGGTCTCTAAACTGAACAGGTTAAAAGAATAAAAACAACGTTTAATACAATTTCCCATCAAACTCCCGCAGTCTACAGGCGCAAGGACACAAATTGACCGTGAGGTGATGCGTGGTGTTTATTTGAGGTACCCTGTTTGGCAAGTGTGCTAGTCTTTAGTGATTTTTAATGTCATGAAAAAGCGTGTTATGTAGGTCAAGGTGCATGCCTGGCGGTCACAACAAGAGGCAAGCTGCCAGTGAAGCTGGGACTTTTTGCACAGAGGTGGGACACAAGTGAGGCAAGCAGATTTGTGTGAACTCTCTGGCATAAAGAGAAGTAGTTATAGACGTGCATTACTCCAGTGAGGCCTGAGAGGCAAGGAGACATTTAAATTTTTTTAAACCCCTGTCAGGTGCCTGCCTTTGAATGGTCTGTTCATGGTAGTAATTGTTTCTGGATTGAGGCATTTTTAGAGGTGACTATGATGCCTGAGGCTAATAGGGATTATTTTGAGGCCCTGTGTATTTGTGTCCTTCGCCCTACAACGCATAACTTATTTTGTGCCTGCTGCTCGAGCCGTGCATAATATGATCTCTAAACTGAACAGGTTAAAAGAATAGAAACAAGTTTAATGCACTTTCCCATCAAACTCCTGCAGTAACGGTAGTGGGACTGACAATGTTTTTTTAAATGGTACTAATTGAAGCCAGTCAGAAAAGGTGATACACTTTTCCTCTACACAAAAAAAGGAAAATAAAACTCCGCGATGTGACCTACCTTTCCCCCATCTTTCCTTCTGGTCTCGATAGCACTGCGGATAGTTTCAGTGATGAACCTGGCTTCTTTCTTCGGCATGCTACTGTATCCCAACCATTTAAAAAATGGGATCGTGAACGGGAAGACAGCTGCATTGGGAAAGAAAATGCACACACACAAAAATAACAAAGTGGAAAAAAAGGACATAGAAAATCTGCTATGTTCTCTGCTGTTCAGTTCAATCTGATAGGTATTTTCACTCACCTGAAAAAGCAGGGGCTCCAGCTTCTATTGGAGGGGGAGGGGGGGGACAGTTGTGTCAATTTTTAGGTCGAATCGCATAAAATTCTCTAGAGGGCCTCCCCGAATTTTTTTATTTTTATTTTTTGAAAGTGGAGGAAATCTGCTAGTCTAGTAATATTTGAACTGTCTTCCCGCGAATTCTACTGCTCTTTCTTTCTTTCACTTTTAGGAAAGACGGAGAGGCGCAGAACCCCAGGAATTCTTCGTCTTGTACGCACTTCAGTCAAAATCTGAGGGTCCTTCGACTGAGTCAGATGTACAGTTCTTCTTTACTTCAGCTTTACTCTCCTACGAGACTACTTCGTTCTGCTGCCGACACTCGGAAACTCTGTATCCCTCAAGTCCGAACAAAGACCTTTGGTCAGCGTAGTTTTTCATACCAGGGTCCGACTTGTTGGAGTGATCTCCCCGCATCAATCAGATATGCAGACACAAAACCATCCTTCAAGCAAAATCTAACAACCCACCTCCTCACTCCCCCTAACCAATAGCTGTTGCCACGTCATCATCTTGCTGGTCGCGCGCGCGTGTGTGTGTGTGTGTGTGTGTGTGTGTGTGTGTGTGTGTGTGTGTGTGTGTGTGTGTGTGTGTGTGTGTGTGTGTGCCGGGGGCAGCGGAGACCGCGTATGATGCTGCACATTATGTGTTTGTACATGTAGTTAAAATGTATGTGTGAAGGAATGTTGCGTGTGTTTCCGTTTCTGTGTGAGTGAGTGCGCGTTGACTGTAAGTCGCTCCGGCTGAGCTCCTGCGGGAGGGAGGGCGTCCCTTAAATACCCATTATTATTATTATTATTATGAAACAATGGTAGACTGTTCGCTTGCCTGCTATGATATTGCCAACTTTGAACACGCGGGCCTCAGCAAAGATGGCCTTGACGTTGTTGAGAAACACGTTGTCTTCGTGCCCCAGAGCATTAGTCTCGAACCCAAAAGCTGTACCACAGATCACGTCCAAGGTGAAGGAACCGTACATCCTACAAACAAGTGATCAGTAAATGTTACATCTAGAACCAAGAAAGAAGACACAAGAACGAGCAAGAACGTGACCAACCAACCTGCAAACCAAGATTTGCACGATCGAAGCAAATGGAAAAGCTTGTACATAAATGATTGCCAAAGAATCAACCCCACGATCTCCCACCGTATCAGCTATGCAAGCGCTGGCCATTATCAGTCGCTCGTTTGTCAAGAAGCTTGGATCTAGACTTGGAGCTATAGTCCACTTACTGTTTCACGTCCAGCAGTTTTCCCTCCTCTGTGTTTTTCCGCATGGCCGCAATTAAGTTGTGACAACAGCGGGTGATAAATTTGTTCATCTGTAAAGCACACACACACACACACACACACACACACACACACACACACACACACACACACACACTATTATATACACATTATTCCATTTAATTTTGAATAGTAAAACCGGCTTCGCTACAACCGAAAACATGCGCTCAATCAGGTCAATTTGAAAGTAGAAGTAAGTAAAGCTGAGAGCGCTCCCTAGATCTAGATGTGTGCTTTGTCACCCGACAAGTCGGCCTTGACCTATATATATATGTCATGGTGTTGAGCGGCTAAAATCATCTATTCACATGGAATAGGTTGTACAGACCATTCCCCTCCCGGGGTGGACGGGGCATGGGGTCCTGTGAGTGGTGAGATACCCTTTGATCTGTTAGGTGTTTCAGCAGTAGGATGGTTGGTTACCCCCCCCCCCCAGCCCCTTCTCCGCTGTGGCTTGTAATCAATGCAGACTTGACCAGTGACGTACAAAGCACACATCTCCTTAGACCTAGGTAGCGCTCTCAGCTTCATATGCTGACCCTTTACATATATATAATATGTATAGATATGTGTGTGTGTGAGGGTCCTTCGATTGAGATGTACAGGGTACAGAAACGACGTCTGTCTTGTAAGAATTCTCATGCCTAGCTAGAAAAAAGAAAAGAATTGAACTTTATTGTTGTGCTCTTAAAGCAAAAGGAAACTCACTGCTTTCAGTTTGCTGGTGCTGAAGGTAGGTGTGAGTGTATGTCTCTGTCTCCTCCACCGGTCCCCGGTCACCCCAATCAAGCCTTGGTTCACCGGATAGGGTTGAAGTGGGTTGGCGTTCTGCAAAACATTTGGAATATCTTTGGAGCAGCCTGCCTTTTCGTGTTCGTCATGTTGAGTCGGCTGACTCCTTCAAAACTGCTTTGAAGACGCATCTCTTCCAACTTCATTATGAAGACTAAATTAGTTTCTAACCATCATCATCAACATCATGACGTATTGTACTCTTGACCGTATTGTATGACTGTGTGTACGTAATGTTCTGTCGTTGTAAATGTACCTTAAACAAACCAGAGGTAACCTAACTATCCCTCTCACCAGCCTGTCCGGGAAGTCAGCAAAATCTTTGATGAAGACCTCTTTCAGAATGTCCACGTCTGTAGTCATAAGGAGCGGCCGATGCATGAAGTATATTCTGAAAATCCGGCGTGTATCAATGTAACTCAGCTGGAAATGATCAGCCCACAAAATTTGAAAAAAGAAAAAAAAAGAAGCAATTCTGAATTCCGGAACTTGAATAGCTGAGCTGACCCTTTGCACCACGTGACTATAATATGTTCATGTCCATTGTGTTAGAGAATTCGTGTGATTCACGTGAGAGTGCGTGTTGGGTTCAGCTCGCGGCGCTTTGAACCAGGAAACTGGCGCCCAGACAATACACGGGTGGGTGGGTGGGTGCGTGGGTGGGTGCGTGGGGGTTTAACGTCCTTTTCCATCACATACGGGTGATATCAAAGACGGGGCAACGATGAAAAGGCCGGCACAAATATTTGGCTCCAGCCGGGATACGAACTCACGACCCGAGCACTGAGAGTTCAGCGCTCTACCATTCGGCCACCCCGGCTCCCCCAGACAATACACAATTATTATTATTATTATTATTAACTACGACAGATACTGTACATACATGGATACACGTACACCCCTTCACAGTAATACTGTGTGTGTGTGTGTGTGTGTGTGTGTGTGTGTGTGTGTGTGTGTGTGTGTGTGTGTGCGCGCGTGTGTGTGTGTGTGTGTCCGTACGTGTGTGTGATTAAAAACTTTCCTCACCCGTACATCTTCCCATATTGTTTGCCCCATTCCTGCAGACAATGGAAGAATCCCTGAAATGGAAGTGAGAGATCCCTGGATATAGCGTAAGCACTTACGCCCAACATCAGGTAAATTATTGCACAAAATTAATGTTATACATGTACTTGCCCGCAAGCGCTGGGCCTTGTAAGTCAAAGCCAGTATTGAAATATATGCATATTTCTAAACTTCACTGTGTCTTCATTTAGGACATAAGTTGAATTTCTATGTTTCTACTCTGAAAAAAAAAAATCTTCAGCTTTTTTTCTTTTTTTGCGAAAAGATGATAATTATGCTCCAGCTGTTTTGTTGTAAAAATATCACGAAAAGGGTTTCATGTTGATGCCTATAACAACAAAATAAAACAGTTTCTATCATCTGTGACATTCGGATCGAAGGGTCGGGTGGCGACTTTACCAAGTGCTCCTCAGAACCGATTCAGTAGGGGGTGGAAGGGGGGGGGGGGATGAGGGCGATTGTCCCGCTTTTTCTTTAATCGCGGAACTGCTGAGCCTGATCGTCAGTGGCAGTGTGGGTAGGGTAGTGGTTTTCTACCTTTTTGTTGATTTCTCCTATGTTGCCCAAGAAGGGGAGTGGTTTAGGTCCGCTGACGCCAGCACTCGACCAGGTGGTGTGTGTCCATGTTCCGTACCTGAAACAAGAGTTGAACTGACGACATGAGTATCTCTCTCTCTCTCTCTCACACACACACACCACACCACACCACACACACACACACTGACACACAAAGAGACTGAGCCGAGAGATTGTTTGTCGCCGCGTACTCTGTCGCCAAAACAACTATACCGGCGACAGCCGTCACAACTCAGCACAACCGGCTGACAGGAAGAAAACCCAAACAAAATTAATATACTCAGTGCCAACTTACAGGTAAAGCAGGGTAATGACAATGCAGAGTAAAGTGACTGGCACAGTCCAGCCAAGCCACGGCACAACTGTTGTTGCAGCGTCCATCGCTTCTTCGGAACTCCGGTGACTCGAACGTCTCGTCAGTGCTTCACTGAGTCTGCGACAGTCAGCTTCAATTTACAGCTTCAGTCAGTGATAAGTTAACCCTTCGTGAACAGCACTGATGGTCGTCCCTTGAAAACGGATACTTTTCTGTGGACTGTCCGTGTGCTGTACGGTCGTCCCGGTGTCGCCGGGTCTGGCTCAGATTTTGCGCGCCTCCGTGGCGGGAACTAAACGAGACTGATGTAGGCAGCGACACTGTGTCAGCCAGCTCTTTCAATGCTGAGAAGAAATTGTACGCTAGAAGGTGAGCGGTCCTTTTTCAGCAACAGTTATGCAGTGCAATGCTTTTGCACGTAAGAGGGTCAGGAGCCCGGCTTAAAGGCCGTGGGGTTTTTTCCAACGACTGTCACTGACTGAGTCTCCGGTAGTTTCGCTGCCTGAATTCTGTGCAGCGGTTCTTTTCTTCCTGAACTGACTTTGTTAGTACAGATCTAGAAACCTGTAAGTCGGTATCTTGCTGGCCACTTCAGTTTGTCTAAGTTCGTCTCATGTATGTCAGCTTGTCGTCCCCTTATGTACGTCAGCTCGTTCCCACCGCAGACAGCTCCATTTACGCACTGCGTGATCATAACAAGAGGCCCAGAGGGCACGGGGATTATATTAGGCCAACGCGTTCGTTCCGGCAGGCTGTCGGGCCCTCCTGAGAGCATGTGCACTGTAGCGTACTCCAGCCTCTCTGATCCCTCCACAGCTTTCCTTTAGGGTGCACACGCACCGCTGTGTTCATCTATGGTGCAACGCACCGAAGAGTTGTGACGCACCGTGCTCGGTCACAGTCACGCCTTCATAATTGTAAGGATCATGTTTACCTCAGGTTTGGAGAAAGGAAAAAAAACACCAAAAAAAAAACCCACCAAAAAAAACCCGAACAAACAAACGCACGCCACCCACAGAGAGAGAGAGAGAGAGAGAGAGAGAGAGAGAATGACAATGGCAATGACAATGATCCTTTATTTTTCAACGGTAAAGCTATTGGCACAGTTACCATTTCCAAACTTGCCGTTGCTACTCTAAATGACAGGAGAGAGAGAGAGAGAGAGAGAGAGAGAGAGAGAGAGAGAGAGAGAGAGAGAGACTTTACTGAGGAATGTGGGTATGGGCGCAAATTGCAAACATCTACATGAACAAAATTAAGTTTAAAAAAAAACCAAAACATCAAGTGCAAAAACAAAACAAAAGCAATGCTAACTAAAACTGACATCATGTTCATGCAGGAACAACACACACACACACACACACACACACACACACATCAGTACACACTGGCACGCGCGCGCGTATGCGCACGTAAGTACAGAGTGGAGTTTGGGGGTAAGAGGTAAATAGGAATTTGTTAAAGATGTTCTGTGTGAACTAGAATTGTGGCATTTAAAAAAAAGAGAAAAAAAAGTAATAATTCGTAATATAGTAAGGTCATTGGGTAAGGCTTCCTATGTTCCAGAGAAGAGATTAAAAAGTCG
>JACVVK020000461.1:205000-367500 GCA_018292915.2 Batillaria attramentaria | reverse complement strand
AACTTCAGAACAATTTAAAACAAGTACTCATACATACTGTCAACTCTAAAACTGTTTAACAAGAAAAACAGCTCTCTCTATCTCTCTCTCCCCCTCCCCCATGGCGGCTGGCTAAGACGAGCACAGTGATGAGTTAGCGGCAGCTTCAGTCACATAGAGTTAACGTCTTCTCCACCACATAATTATGCAGACAGCGTGCATCTATAGCGTAGCTACATGCTCTCTGACATATGTGTGATATCAAAGACGTTAAACAAGAGAAAGGCCGGCACAAATGTTTGGCCCCAGCCGGGATTCGAACCCACGACCCGAGCATTGCTCCCCGAAGACCAACATAAACTGTCAGTAGTTATATATTCACTACAGCTTAGTCAGTCCAGTTACATGGTGTAGCCTCGTAAACAAAGGGCTGAGAACCAGACAAAATAATTCCGTGTGTGCACTTAGAAATGATGAAACTAAGTAAACAGTTCACGAGCAAATCTGCTGTGACAGGGAAGTGACTGCGCAAGTGCAGACGTGCTTACTGAAGTGTCATTGCCACTGAAACATAATGCCCAGTCATTTGAGTAAGTTATCCGGGTGTGTGACACAAAATAGGTCCTGCTGAAAAGTAAACACAGCCTACCTGCCTGCCTTTCTCCCCCCCCCCCCCCCCCCACACACACAGACACACACCGTCACACACACACACACACACACACACACACACACACACACACGTCGTACAGCGAACTATGAAAACAGTATTCATTTTCTAATGTCCGCAAACTGAGCTGGCACGTCGATGTCCGCAAACTGAGCTGGCACGTCGATGTCTGCAAACTGAGCTGGCACGTTTCAATGGAGCAATGGAGTATTGTTCTGTGGCGTTTGCGGGGATACAGGAATCTATCAATCTAAGTATGCACGAACTCGTACCACTGCTGAAGCCAGCTGAAACCACATGATGAAACCGCAAACTGTCAGAAACAACTTCGCTTCGATGATGCGTTTACTGATGACATCATCTGTCCGCGATATAAATTTCTACCGTCGTTAAGACGGTAAAAGGGGCATAACTCTTACGAGCCCAAGCCCGACCATGCCCCTGATCACTATATAATCAGACTGGTTAAAAAGAACAAGCCACTGCACACCAGTAGGAGCCACTTCAAGCCACTACCCCGCAAGGCCCGCGTGGGCCTTCTCTGCTAGTCCCGAGACCGCTGAAGATTGCATAAGAGTGGCTTGAAGTGGCACCTAGTGATCTGAATATTTCAAGCAAAACTGAGTTTTGCATGGGCTTTTCAGAGGTAAGCGGCATGCATGGTTTTGATTGACGGTGGGTGGGTGGGTGAGTGGGTGTTTAGGGGTTTAACGTCCTTTTCCACCACATAGGGTGATATCAAAGACGGGGCAACGATGAAAAAGCCAGCACAATAATTATTTGGCCCCAGTCGGGATCGAACTCACGACCCGAGCATTGTAAGTCCAACGCTCTACCATTCGACCATCCCGGCTCCTCCGTTTTGATAGGCACTACGCCCTCTTACTATTTGACAGCACACGTGACGGGTCCTTGGCATCTGATTGTGAAAAAGCAAAACCAGCAAAACACTTGACAAATGTAACTAACAAAACGTAACTCAATGCTAACGTTTTAACGACGTCTGCGCTCCTCTGCGCTGTGGCAGTTTTCAGAACTGACGGCAGAATGGATTGTCCATGAATGTCCCTGAGTCTTGATAGTAGACCGACCTGTGTGTGTGTGTGTGTGTGTGTGTGTGTGTGTGTGTGTGTGTGTGTGTGTGTGTGTGTGTGTGTGTGCAACCTCCGACGCTGCGGGGGAACCAAAGGCGCACTTGCTGACAAATGTCGTTCCCTTTGCGGTGGAGGTCGCTCAGACGATACACAGTGTTGATATGCCGACGTGTGTGAGTTTCCCGAGATGGGGGAACCGAAAACGCAACTGCTTTCCACTGATGTCGTGCCGTTGCGGAGAAGATCGCCCAGACCCTGACGATATAGTTTTGATATCTTGATATGCTGACCTGTGTGCAACCTCCGACGCAGCTGCGGAACCAAGATGCAACTCAGTGCTTACCAATGTCGGCCCTTTGTGGTGGAGATCGCCCAGACGGTACAGTCTTGATATGCCGACCTGTGTGCAACCTCCGAAGCAGCGGGGGAACCAAAGACGCAGTTTCTCACCAATGTCGCTGCCTTTGCGGTGGCGATCGCCCAGGCAATACAGTCTCGATATGCCGACCTGTGTGCAACCTCCAACGCAGCGGAGGAGCCCAAAATGTTGCTTACCAACGTCGGGCGTACTGCACTGGAGATCGTCCTTTGCGCAGACGACAGAGAAAATGGAGTGTCTTGATATGCCGACCTGTGTGCAACCTCCGACGCAGCGGGGGAAGCAAAGACGCAATTGTGTACCTATGTCGGCCACCCTACGTTGGAGATCATCGTCCTTTACGCAGATGTCAGAGACAGTGGAGAGTCTTGATAAGCCGACCTGTGTTCAAGTGACTCCGACGCCGAGCGGGAATCCTGAGTGAAACTGCTCAGCAATGTCTGTCATCTTGCGTCCGAGAACGCCCTCTGAGCACACGAAAGAGACAACGTAGAAGTATTAACATACCGCCTCGTGTGCAACTTCCGTCGCAAAGGGGGAACCCAAAATGAAACTGCTGAACGATGTTGGCGCCCCCTGCATCGGAGATGGTCCCTTGTGCAGACGAAAACTACAATGGTAATTTAGTCTTGATATGCCGACCTGTGTGCAACCTCCGACGCAGAAGGGAACCCAAGGCGCAACTGCTCGCCGATGCCGTTCCCCCTGCGTCCGAGATCGTCCTCTGTGCTGACTAAGGAGGCAATGAATGCAGCTGAGTCAGCACTGCAGCCTGATGCTGTGTCCCGGTGCCAGGCGGAATTCCTCGTGTATCTCCCTGAGTCGTTGTGCGGTGGCCGCGAGCTCCTGCTGGTTGTACTGACCCAGGAGGTTACACGCCGGCACGAAGAAATGCTTCAGCTCGCCCTTCTCAAGCGCTTGGATCAGCTGACGCAACACCTGCGGCAGGGAGAGAGTGTAAAGTACAGTCACTGCGGTTGAGTTCCCGTGATAGACATTCAGCGACAGACTAATTCTACAAAGTTTCTGGCCGCAGACCGCAAAGTTATGAAAAAACGGCCGCAATATCCACTGAAGTGGAGCAAACATCACCTCATTGGCAAAAACAGCGCCCCATAAGTGACATGTTTTCACCGCCGTCAGCTTGCATCTTAGTGACATGTACTTTAGTAATACCATTTCTCCAACCATCCCCCTTCCCCTCCCGCCTTTCTCTCACTCTTCTTAAGAAAATCCAAACAATAAAAAGTGCCCGAAAACAATGTATAGCGCGGTTAGCGTTAGGATTAGAGTCAGAAGGCACAATGCTTAATTGTCATAATTATTATTATTATTACGAGTATTATTATTATTTGCACGTCCATCTAATAAATAATAACAATTAATGGTATTCCTAGGGCGCATTTCTTTAAATAAAACCCAATGCGCCTATCACTCACTCACACTCACGCACATTGTACAACGATGAACAGACACACACTGGTGAAACTGACTAGTTAGAAAATTACTGGTGTTAGTTATTTGTGGCCTCACGCCGCTCTAAGCGCCTCACACACTGATAACATGCCCTACCTCCAGGAACTGCTCGCCGAGTCTGTAGGGGACCCAGGCGTTGCTGTCGGGGAACTGCTGGCAGACGTGCAGCACCACTGTCCTCAGGTGGTAGGAGGAGAGGGGTCGGAAGGCGTCAGTGTCGGCCGTCCGCAGCATCTTGAGGATGCGCTCCACCTGCCGCACGACGCCCTGGGGCGAGTCGAGGCGCTCGTAGTGCAGCAGGAACTTCTCCGACCGCACGAAACTCACGCGCCACACCGTCTCCTTGTCACTGGAACACAGTAAACGAGTCGAACGATTTAAGAAGCTATTGCTGGTTTCACTGAGCAGTCCGCAGTGTCATGGGGGCCGGGAATAGCCGAATGCGTTGGGTGGCTCTCGGTTAGGTAAGAACGATCCAATGTCCACTTCTAAAGCGCAGTGGTGCCGACCAGTGATAAAGTTCATGCGTGTTGCGCTCAGGAAAGAAAGCGAGAAAGATGCCAGTGCCGAATGGTTCGTATTTTTGACGGTCTATTCAGTCTATGTGGGCTCGTCAAGTATAGTCTTAAGGGAAGCCACTCCTTCCATCGAGCAGAGTGTGTCACGAGAACCTCTGTAGCTCCCCTTTACAAGCAATACATACAGCAAAGCAGGGCCACGTACAGAAGTCGGACTGCTGTGCTCCGATTACAAGCCAACAACTGAAAGAAAATCAAGAGGAGGGGTGTCTTGACCTTGGAAATGCGCGTGGGACCGTGATACAGTCGAACCTGCCAAGGCGGTCACCTGTATAAGCCAAACCACTGTCTAACCTGGTCACCCCAGAGGATCCCCTGACACACTAGCTGTTAACATGACACCCTGGATAACCCGGTCACCCTGTCTAAGGTGGTCAGTTTGACCCAGTCCCTTGGGTGACCGCCTTACACAGGTTTGACTGTACGTTGGGGGCGGTGATTGAACTATAAAGAATCGCGCTCATTTCTTACGCAAACATACCTGAAAGGGCAGAGTACCGGTAAGGCAAAGAAACCCAGCTGACGGCACGTAGCGATGGCCTGCGGGGTGGGCCAGGCCCCGGGGGAGTCGGGCGTCTGGCCCCACGAGTCGGCACACGGGGGCCAGGCCGGGTAGAAGAAAAGGGCGGGCAGAAGCTGGAAGATGTACGTCTCTCCGAACTTGGATATCTTCACCTGCGTGTAAGGCTCTGGAAAAAATGAAAAAAAAAAAAAAAAAAGTGAATTCAAGAGAACAACTTACACTCTTCTTCTTCTTATAACCATTACTAATTATTATCATAATTAGCAAAATTATTATTAATTATTATCATAATTCGCAAAATTATAAAAAAAATATGATAGGTATTGGTTGGCGCTGCACCGCGGCGACGCGCTTCCCCCGGGGGAAGCAGCCCGAATTTCCAGAAAGGGATAATAAAAGTTAAAAAAAAAAAAAACAAGTTTATCAAGCCGGGGAGTCCGGACAGTGACTGAAGACGGTAGCGCGCTGGACTGGAAATGATCGGGTGGTGAGTTCAATTCCCTGCTCGGTCAAGGCCCTATGCCCCCACTCCGAAGTGCTTACTTTTACCTGCTTGTCCCTCAGTGTCTTTCACATCGCCTAACGTGGTGGAAAAGGACGTCAAACACGTAATCAACCAATCAATACAGAATGACACAAATTGGCATCAACAACGCCACCACTAAAACAAACACACAAACAAACAAACACAAAAACCCCAAAACAACAACAATACCTGTTATTTCAACATGTGCTTCATATGACTAAACAAAATGCGAGCAACAAGAACTTCTGGATGTAACTAGTGTACGCTGGATTCTGGCGGAGACCCCCCCCCCCCCCACACACACAACACACCGGCATACACACACACACACACACCATCAATCCATGCAAGTTTTCGGCTCCGGTCATTCTAGTGCTAGCACGTCAGCGTTGTTTGCGAAGTGTACTTTCACGGAACAAGGTCGGTCACGTAAATGAAAGGCGCTGTCGTCAGTTTCTCTACCACCAACATGACAGTTAATTCATTTTATCACCACCGCCAACGTAAACGAACCCTAAGGATTTGTTGTTTTTTTTCTTTCGGTCTTTCCTAGTGACTGACTCGAGGGCATCTTTGTTACTTGAACCCTCTGTAAACATGTATCAGTTTCACCATGACAACATACACAAGAATTAGCCTGTCGTCATATGTCTCTCTTTCAGTCTCACTGTCGGTTTACAACCACCTTAGCCGCACAAAACATGTAAGCTGATTACGTATCACATCACTGACTCACGGGCGTTAGCCAGGTCGGCGGAGATTTTTCCCAGTGCTACGTCGAATCACTATTTTTATGCTTTCAAGTAAACTGTAAGGCATTAGTAGGTTTGAAATATGCATGAGCATGCGTACGTCTTTGTACTGTAGGGGAGCTGCGATGGCCGAATGGTAGAGCGTTGGACTCTCAATGCTCGGGTCGTGCGTTCAAATCAATCCCGGCTGGCCGGGCCGCGGGGGCACAGGGTGGGTGGGTGTTTGGGAGTTTAACGTCCTTTCCACCACGTAAGGGTGATATGAAAGACGAATCAACGAGAAAAAAAAGGCCAGGAAAAATATTTGGCACCAGCCGCCGGGGATTCGAACTCGCGACGCGATCAATGAGAGTACAAACGCTCTACCAGGCCAAGTGTTTGTGCTGGCCCTTTTCTCGTTGCCCCGTCTTCGATATCACCCATACTGTGACGTGGTGGGAAAGGACGTTAACCCCGAGTCAGTCACCCACGCACCCTTTGTACTGTAGTAACGTGTAAATGGTTGTTGTCGTCTTGGTCTGAACACTCCTACAGTCATCCGGATGACAGGATTACGCGTGTGATCGTTTTCAATTGCCCCGCCACTTGGGCAGACACACTCCGGCTTCAGAGGACTTTAAACCTATGTTGCCAGAGAGTGACGGCTATTATGCTAGGGAGCAAAGACTATGGTATAAAAATTAATAATCTCTGCGTGGCAGAAGATAATCACCACATAACAATCATAATAATAACAACATTTTGCTGTGGTGTCACCGTTGTGGCCAGTCCGGCAACAATGACAAAAGCCTTCGCGCGAGGCTGAACGTGTAAGTAAACCGAGTCGTTGTGGTAACACTGGATACACTTTCCGCCGTCCATACTACCCTCCGTGCAGTGCGGTGACATCAGACGTATCTTGTAACACTTTATGAGGCCGAGGGAAATAAAAGTGGACTCATATTCCGAACAGTGAAGTTATTACTCGCACTGTTTTATCTTCATTAGGCCTATCGCCCGAGTCCACGCATCCGGCGACCGATCTGTCTGGACCGACAGCGACCAGTACATGTGCGATGCTGAACTGATCAGCCAGACATCTCCTCTCTTTGAGCACTGATGTGCTGAAGACCACGCACAGTTACTTCAGGTACTGAGAATGATGAGCGTGTCCACGTCCCAGATTCCGCAACTAATACGAACCCCCTACCCCAACCCCATCCCCCTTCCCCAGCCCGGGGCCTTCCCCCAGCTGCGTGTACATCGTGTATGTTCATTCGCAATATTACGCAAGAACTCATGTTACGCCAAGCTCAGCTCAACTCAGTGATATGTCTTTCACTTTCAGCCATTCTTCTCATATAGTATCAGTCCACGTTGTCAGTAGCCTACGTGTGTGTCTGAGATGTTGCGCTTCGGAGGCAGGCGGGGCAATGACAGGTGTTCATCAGTGTAGGCCGGGCTACAAGCAAACGAGGTACGTGTCAGTTACAGTAACTAGAAGCAAACTGACAGTGTATATGTGTGTGTGTGTGTGTGTGGGAGGGCACTAAGAAGGTAATATTATGTCTTAAGGATGAAGTGTTATGGCGTTGCTCCAGTTAGACAGTGTAACCCTTTCTATACCTCCGCGGCCTATAGTACAAGGAGTGCCAAAAAAAAAAAAAATAATAATAATAAAAATCAGGCACTTAGGCACACCCGGCTTACTGCTTTTCTGGACTGACTACTGTTCTACAATCAGACAACAAGCAGACTTGCCTGCAAGCTGTTAGGTGCGCGCACTAACCTACATACGGGCCTCTGGTGTTATGCATCGAACAGTTTCAACAGCACAGGATCCACTCATTTGCCAGACACGTTTCCTCAACGTGGCTGAAATTCTTTGAACTATAGATAAGAAAGACAGACTCGGCGCCTACACAAGAACACACACGGTCAATGGCCGTCACATGGGGGTAAAACAAAACGGACGGGCGTTTTTCCAGGTGCGATGAACTTTTGAGTTAGGAAGGCGGCCGTTCAGTGGAAAAACGCGGTGATATTGTGTGGAAAAACGCTAAATGAGGGAGCTATGATTTCAAAGAGCACACACACACACACACACACACACACACACACACACACACACACACACACACACACACACACTAGTACTCTGACACGCCGCCCGCGTCCATTCTGTTTAACCCCGTTGTCAATATAAGTATTACTCGAGCAAGACCAGACGCCGTTTACAACAGGCGTCACTGTACTTTGTTGTGCCCGGGAATGCAAGAAAGATAAAGGCGGCAGATGGTTGTGTACGGCGAAGATTTCTATACAGCGCGGCGGGTCACTGACCTTTTACGTCCCAAACAAAACGCTATCACAAGTCTGTTGGCTCTCATCCATACATTCGCAAATAAACGTACAGTATTTATACACGGAAATAATTATACTGCAAGGCTATAAGCGGACCGGGCTGTTATGCATGGATGAATGGCTGAAAACGTCTTTCGAGTCACCGACTTTACGGCCCAAAGACTTATTAAATTAAATCGTATGTGAATGATTCGAGGCAGATCAGCCATAGCAGTTCGGCATTCAGCCCGGCGTAGAAAGGCGTGCTCTCCGTTTGCACAGCACGTAGGGCACCTCAGTTCTGAGTTGGATCATTTGGGCTGATCAGTGTCTACCTGAGCAATGAGTGATATTGAAATGTAAATGTAGGTTCAGTTTATATAAATTTTTCACGATGGGATGAGCCCGATAACGTGCAATAATTGACACGAATGTGCCAAGCACTGAGATTCGACTGGAAAAAAACTGTTTTAAAAAAACTCTTGAAAACTGTTTTAACTCTCTCTCTCTCTCTCTCTGGGGAGCCGAGATACCCGAATGGTAGACCGTTGGACTTTCAATGCTCGGGTCGTGAGTTCGAGTCCCGGCAGGAGCCAAATACTTGTGCTGGAGTTTTCCTCGTCCCGTCTTCGATATCTCCCATACGTGGTGAAAAAAGACGTTACACTCCCAAACACCCACCCACCTCTCTCTCTCTCTCTCTTACACACACACACGCACGCGCGCGCGCACACACACACACACACACACACACACACACACACACACACACACACACACACAACGGCAAACTTTAACCAGCCAACGTCTGGTTCAACAACAAAAAAATATCCGTCTACATGCAAAATCGGAGCAATAGCAAGGTCTAAGGAAAATATCCCCTAGCACATGTAATACAGTTCTTGGCTTTTTATTCTGCTGGGGTGGAGTTTTGGAACTGCAGAGTTTCTAAGATTCTAAGATGCAATCTGAGACACAACTCTCTCTCTCTCTCTCTCTCTCTCTCAAGGCCAGTCTAGGAGAGAAAAGTGCTCGGCCATTAGGAATATTCTGGGTGAAGGTGATGAGAATTACAGGCGCTCGCACCTTGCGAAGAATAGCTGCACCTGAACTACAGCATCAACGTTTCCGGTGTGCATCAAGCGTTTTGGCTCTTGGGGCAATGTAAGAAACGGTTGAAAATCGAACGGAGCAAGCTGGGGCTTGAAAACATGTCTCAGACTCGTCTAGTCTCATTTCGTGCAACAGGCCCCTTACCTGGGAAGTTGCTGAGACACTCACCCGTTTCCAACCTACTAGCCGAGCTAAATAGCTAATGCCGAGAAAGAGAACAAAAAGTCACGCGCAAGTGAAGCAAAAACGTAGAATACTAAAAGCGCCTCTCCCCCAAATAAACAAAAAAACAAAACAAAACAAAACAAAAAACACAAAACAACAACAACAACAAAACCAAACCTAAAACAACCAAAAAAACCTCACCCCCCCCCCCCCCCCCACAAACACACACACACAAAAACAGACAAAAAAAAACAACAACAACAAAACCCACCAACAAACAAACCACAAAAAACCCCAAACAAACCGCAGAACAATAACCTAAAAAAAATTAAAAAACACAAAAACAAACAAACAAACGAACAAACAAACAAAAAACCCCAACACACTCCGGTATCCGAAAAGCGAAAGGGTGGAATATAATTATACATATACGATACTGTGCTAGAACGCGCAGCTCACAAAAACCCGCCTTACTTTGAGCAACAATTTTATGATGTTCGCAAATCTCTCGTTGGAGACCTGGTGAAAACATAATTCACTAAGACAGTGAAAACAATACTGAGGCGCAAAACGGTTTTGGTAATGGATGAAATGAAAAACGACAAACAAACAAACAACAACAACAACAACAACAAAAAGACAACAACCAAAAAAACAGCCACACATAAAAAAATGTCGCCCTGAATGACGCACGCAGAAGTAGGACACTTCAGAGTACTGTATGTGTTTTTTTTTGTTTTTTGTTTTTCATTTCTTTATGTCAGACTTCTTCTATAATGTGATAAATAGGGGTTTAATCTTTCAATTTATCAACCGGAAGTTGAACATGTTTAGTAATATCAGTTAGAACCTATGCACCATTAGAAATTGGCACCATTTGATCGGTACACACCGTGTCTGAATCACCCTTAACTTGCGAAGTATCACCCACATGTGGTACAAAAGGACGTTAACCTCTTAAACACCTACCTCCTTAATGAAGTATAGCTGCTTACAGGATTCACCGAGTTCTCACTTGACCGGGCGGACATAATGATAATGATGCGCTGACCGACATAACCGCATTGTCGGTCACTGGCTGCATCAGATCTAACCCTGGCTAAATCTGTCTCAAAGTCTTGAATATTAATGCGTGCAACCTTTGAGCCGCAAAGTGTAAAACCAGGGGGTGTTTTACTTTCCTTTGTGTCTGTAATTACAGAACTGAATAATTTCGTGTCGCCCGGTGTATACACAATAAGCCGACCATCCGGCTGCCTCGAAAACGCTTTTGTCAAGCCTGACTGCGTTTTCAAAAAAATAAATAAATAAAAAAAATCTCGCCCACTCTTCGGTGAATTTTTCTTTTTCTTTTTGTATGCTCCTGTGCACTGTCTGTTTGTAGTGTATGTATGTGCGGGCGCATGTTGTGTGTGTTTCTGTACTGTGTGTGCGTCTGTGTTTCACTGTAAAACGGCCCGAGCTGCTGCGGCGGGTGGGTGTTTGGGGATTTGACGTCTTTTTCCACCATATACGGGTGATATCAAAGACGGGGCGACGATGAAAAAGCCAGCACAAATATTTGGCCCCAGCCGGGATTCGAACTCACGACCCGAGCATTAAAAGTCCAACTGACGCTCTACAGTTCGGCCAGCCTGGGTCCCCTGAGCTGCTGCGGAAGGTAGGGCATAATTTAAATGTCATTATTATTAGTATTTCCCTACCTTCACTGCTCGGGGGGAGCCGGGACAGCCGAACGGTAAAGCGTTTCAATGCTTAGGTCGTGAGTTCGATTCCCAGTTGGGGCCAAATATTTGGCCCTTTGGGCTGGCTCCTTTCCCGTTGCCCCGTCTGTAACATCACCAATACGTGGCGGAAAAGGACGCTAAACACCCAAATACCACACCCACCCTTTCACGCCTGGGTCGTGAGTTCGAATCCCGTCTGTGGTCAACTATTCGTGGTGGCCTTTTTCTCTATGCCCCGTCTTTGATATTACCCGTATGTGGTGGAAAAGGGCGTTAAACCCTCAAACACCCACAAACATCTCCACCCACACCCTTAACTTCCTCTTTTGCAACAATATTCCAGCTTATGTATATCGTTCACGCCCTGTCATTACTGCGGCTGTGCATTTATCTCGCCAAAATCGGGCGGGTCCTTTGACTCGCTGTGATTCCCGAACGGTGACTGACAGCGAGAGTGACAGCTCGTCAAAGACGTGCAAGTGCACATCCGCAGTTTTACGTGGCAATGCCAGTAGCTTACGTCGACAGTTCTCGAGCGACACAACACCTGTAAAGAATGAATCCTATCCAGCGTATCGATCCGGCTAAAGCTCTTTGTAGCCTCTTACGTGAAACACGGGGGGGGGGGGGGGGGGGGGGGGGGGGGGGGGGGGGGGGGGGGGGGGTGGGGTAGTCAAAATGGCGGAGTTCTTTCTGCTGCTACTGTACTTTGATTCGAAAGTTTTGACAGCGATTCCTCTCACGTAACTTGAAGCCACGTGTTTGAAATATCACGGGGGTGAAACAAAATGGACGGGCGTTTTCCCTGGTGCTGTACCGCTTCAAATCATTGCATCGTCAATCAGCGGGTTCCCACGACAGCACCGCTTTTTGTCCTTTTTCTAAATTCAAACGCCATACATGTAGCACCAGGTACATGTAAAAACAAACCAAAAAACAAACAAACAAACAAACAAACAAACACCGGCTTAGGATTTGAGTGGTTGGTTAGAACGACTGACAAGGGCCGTTTACCAACTAGAACCCGACTTGTACTAATACGTTAGTACAATATAAAGATACATATATGTTCGTCTGTCAAAATAATGGCTCTGAATGAGTGCAATCGTCGTGGAAACTTTTGAAGCGGCATAGCAACGTGAAAAGGTCGTGCATTTTGAAGTTACCCCCCGTGGATATGAGCACGCATGCACCCTATGCAACGTAGAAGCCGGTTTGCTGGTAAAAGTCGTTTTCTGGCTCCGCATGTAGAAGTCGAGGTTTGGGGGTTTTAGTCCCGGGTTAGAGTCTAACCTCGAACTGAACTATCTCTAGGGTTAAATTTTCTGTTGTTTTATGTTTTAAATCAGGAAGCGGGTCCATTCCAGCAAGATGCCTAAGCCGTTATAGAAGGATTTTTCAGTCTTCCTTTCTTCGCCTCCTTTTTTAAAAATATAATTTTGTTTTTTAGTTTCTCAAGTTTTGTCCTATTCTGGGTTAGGCCCGTAGCCGTGGGTTAAATTAACCTCGACTTTTACATTCGGGCCCAGCTTGATAAACGGTTTCTTTCTTCCACACTGACACACCGAAGTCCAAGTGTTTGTTCTTTGCGGTGTTGGTGGTGGTGCTCACATTTGAAAAATGGGAAAACTCATCGCTACTGTACACTGGATTTTGGTTTCAGTGTCGGTGTGAACTGCAGAACGGGGTCAGTCGTTCAGTCAACCAGAACGCGCCTTCTGACGCTAAAAGGAAAATGAAGAAAACCTCACCACACCATCACGACATTAGTCATACCCTCGTTTGGCGTTTTTCCACGCCATAATGTAGTGTTTTTTTTCCCGACGGCTTCCGAAGTCAAGAATTCAGAGCACCGGGAAAACGCTTTGGGATTTCCGGTTGTCGGTTAAAAAGTCGGAATACTGAGGGCCGGTTATCAACCAGAAATCGACATGTACTAATACTTTACAACAACCTAAAGATATGTAATAATGTTCATTTTTTAAAATAACGGCTTTAGCCAAGCAACTGCGAGAGCACTCGTTGTCGGAACTTTTGAAGCGACGTGGCACTGGAAAAACGCCCGTCCGTTTTGTTTAACCCTCGTGGTGCATGGCTGGCTGCAAGCACTTACACCTTGTAATCCGGCGCCATCATTACACACAGTCTGCGACTCACGCTTGTGACAGTGGGGTCACCAAACATCATTCACCAGCATCAGCAACACGAAAAGCGTATCGAGATGATGCCCCGTTTACACCCTGTGGTTCAGTGACACTGTGCCTGGTGTTGCTGGTGTCCACAGTTGGATGACCAACACTGACTACCGATCACATAGTGCAAAATATTAATTACGAAATTTGATTCGCCAGTCGCGTTCTCGCTATAGGCAGACCTCAAAAGCTTAGTTGAGGAAACTGATATATAGTTATATGTGAATTTACATGTTCATTTCAAGAGAGGAATGGAGGCGGACTGTTCGGAAGTCATCAGCAGTGCCCGAACGACCCCTGAGTTTGGGACAGGACATATGACATAGGGTACAACCGTGTCCACTTAGACGCTGTTGACATCTCTATCTGCATTTTGTTTTTCATACTGAGTTACACATTTGATTATTTTCTATTCTCCACCCCCCCAAAAACAACAACAAACAAACAAACAAAAAAGAACAAAAGAAACAAACAAACAAAACCAACCAACAGAACAAAAAAACAACAACAACAAACAAAACAAAACACACACACACACACACACACACACAATCTGACAAAAAACCCCACAATTACAACAACAATACCCCCCCCCCCACACACACACACACAACCAGATTAACTAAATCTTGTGGCTTTTGCAAAACAACAACAACAAAACAACAAACAAAAACTACATCAACAACAGCAACAGCCAAGAAACAGTACACAACAAACAAACAAAAACCAAGGGAAGACCTTCCGACTGAATGTGACACCACACTGCCAAACTCCCATAAACAGAACGTAATCATTATTAGCTGTGACTGCTTGACACACTGGACACAGAACGTCTGGACCGCGAAACACGTCAGCCGTCGGGAAATTACAACCGTCTACGGAAGACGAACCACAGGACCTGTTTCCGGTGCATTAAGTGGGGGGGGTACATGAACACACAACTCACTATGTGCAATTCCTAGCTGCCAGACTGAGGCAGGGCACTTCTATAACATTTGATTATTATTATTATTATTTTTTTTTTTTATTTATTTTTTTTAGCTGTAGGGTATACGTTTGGGAAGGCAGGATGGCCGAGCTGGTAAAGTGTTCAACCATCACTGCTCGGGTCATGAGTTTTGATGTCCAACTGGGATTGGGATGGCCCATTCTGCGATACAGGCCAAGAAACTACTCCCCCCCCACCCCCTCCACCCCCCCGGCTTCGCCGCCGGCAGTCGGGTTTGCGAGCACGTGTAGTCAACGGTTCTAAAGCCAGCTCAGAAGGTCGTTGTCCCGTCTTTGACATCATGATCTTTACGTGGTGGAAACTGGAAAGCTAAAGCCGGCCCATTAGTTAAGATTTTCTTCTCAGTCACAGGTCGTTCTGAGCTATTCTGGTGGTGTACTAGCATCACATCGCTTAGTAAGCACGACACCGGCTGCAGCGTGACAGCGTCAGTCACTCCCGCAAGCACTGAGGCACTAGCAGTAAACTAGCCGACAGAAGGGTGACTAAAGCGAAAGGCTCAGTTGTCGGCACGGTCAAACGCTGAGCGGCAGACTTTGAATTAATTTTTCGACCGCTCGCGCAGCCAGTAGACAGCACTGTCAGTAGTACGACTGAGTATTTTGAGCGTACGTGCGCATTCACAAGCGAAGCTGTTCCAAAACATAAGTTGGCTTCTTTGAAACCCACTCAAAATTAAAAACAAACAAACAAATAAAAAACCCTCTGACCACTTTGCCTGTCAGTGAGTCGGGGAGGGGGGAGGGGAGGAGGCGGGGGGGGGGGGGGAGGGAGGAGGAGGATAACTGAGAACAGAGGAAGACTGAGTGGCTGGTTGACAATGTTGGATGTACTCTGGAAACAAGGTCAGTACACAAGTATTTTCAGCAGTCACGTTCAGTTTCCACGAGTGTCCGCTAAGTAACCTTTCTCTTGCACAATGCTTAGTGTTGATTTTCTCGTCAGTTTCTGCACGTCTACAATCATCAATGTTTGCCTGGCTGTCGCGATGAAATATCGACCCCCCCCCCCCCCCCCCCACAGAGAGAGAGAGAGAGACGAGACAGAGACAGAGAGAGACAAAGACAGCCTTGACTCAAATCAACCGACAGCACCTGCGGAGAGAAGGGAAACAATGGATCTCATATATCTCTGCACACTTACTGTCCTATTGTGATTGTGGCGTATTGAAAAATTATGTAGGTCGCCCCTGGCATTAAAAGTGTTCGATTGCAAAATATGTTTGCTGGAGAAGAAAGCTTGTTTATTGATTGTCAGTGTCGGGAAAACCCAACAGACAAAGCGCACGCTCGCTTAAACACACATTAATTAAGTTTGCTTGGGTTTACGCATTTACAGATCACATAGAGCTTTTCACAGCGCAGAAGGCATGGTACCAGTAAGTGTGCTAATTGTTAAACGAATTCGAGTTCTCAGTTCTGAGCTATAGCCGAAAGTGTTCGACGACGGCTGAACGTTTTTGGGTGAACCGAAAATATTAAAACATTTTTTTTTCTTTTTTTTTCGGAATTACCAAGCGTATACGTTTATGTTATGATATTCTTAACCTTGTTTTATATTGTGCAGAGCGGGCACCAGAAGAAAATTTTCCGGTTTGTTTTTAAACTGGACAATAAAGATGTTTTGATTTGATTTGATTTGATTTGATTTGATTTGATTTGATTAAAGGAGGTTATTTGATTATGTGGATTAATAAGAAGAAGGAGGAAGAGGAGGAGAAGAGTATAACATTCTCCCCACAAAGTGAGCTCAAGGCGCTAGTTGAGCAGGGTGGTTGTATTAACCTAGAATAACAAGGCAATGACAGCATTTGCCGTATGTCATACGTCACATGCAACAGTAGCCATATATATATACATATACACATAGGGGAAGTAAGTAAAGCTCCCTTAGCTTTACTTACTTCCCCTACTTTCAAATTGACCTGATTGAGCGCATGTTTTCGGCTTTAGCGACGCCTTTGTTCCTTTTCTATACATATACACATATATATATGGTGCGCGCGCGCGTGTGTGTCAGTGTGTGTGTGTGTGTGTGTGTGTGTGTGTGTGTGTGTGTGTGTGTGTGTGTGTGTGTGTGTGTGTTTCAAGCAATACGTGGCGAAAAACTGAGACATGTAACTCCCAAACATCCACTCACTCTGTTTCAAACTAGCAAAACCCTCTTTAGGTGCGGCTGCCAAAGGTGAATCTTCGGGTGAGGGAGTACCTTTCGGGACTTTAACACCCCCCCACCCCCACTCCTCCACACCCACCATCCCACGTATAAAATTGTAATAAAAAAAAAAAAAAATCAACACGCTGGCAGTGTCAGTAGTTCTGGAAACTAGAGGTTTGAGAGTTTAATTTAAAAATAAAATAAATAAATAAATAAAACGTGAAAACCGCTCTGAGTTTCCACACCTATCTTCACTTTACTCTTTGAATGCCCCGGCAAGCAGAAGGCGAGAGTTAACTCTCCTGAAGGATACCGTCTCAGGGAACCGGGGGGGCAGGGGGGGGGGCAGCTGCCCCCCCTGTACCCAAGCAGGGGGGGGGGGGGCAAGAGTGTCTTTTTGCCCCCCCCCCTGGAAAATCAGGTGACTATGGCAAGAGGGGGGGGCAAAGCCATGGTCTTGCCCCCCCCCCCCTTCCCCCACCTCTCCCCCTACCCCTCTTAGTGCTCTCTCCCTCATCCCACCCAACAGAGAACTTCTGTTTTTGCGGACCGAAGGCTGTCCGCTCCTCCGATTGCCCCCCCCCCCCCCCCCCCCCCCCGCTTTTCACTTTTTTCGGGCAACGTCCTGGTTCGTAAAGGTTTTTTGTCTACGCAGCATTTGATCGCCCCCCCCCCCCCCCCGCTGTTCACTTTCTTCGGGCAACGTTCCCCCCTCCGAGATTCTGCCCCCCCCTCCCCCCAACATCTTCCGGCGCCCCTGCGTCTTTCACTTCAAGTCGAAGAAAGCAGTGATTCAAACTGGGCACTGCTTTCAGACAATTTCTGGAATACTGACTTGGTGTAAGCTTACGAAAGTGACGTAATTGGCACAGACAGGTGTCAGCAAGTCTACCGTCATCTGCGGGAAAAAGGATCTAAGTGCCATGGATTTGAAAAGCCCTTAGCGGTGTCTTTTTTTATCTGATGACGGCAGAAGTGCGAAGACTGACAAAATGAAAATAACGTCTGTATTTACTTCGTGGCAGCACGTAAATGTAATATTTATGAGCCACAGTGTTAGTTTATTGGGTTGTGTGTGTGTGTGTGTGTGTGTGTGTGTGTGTGTGTGTGTGTGTGTGTGTGTGTGTGTGTGTGTGTGTGTGTGTGTGTGTGTGTGTGTGTGTGTGTGTGTGTGTGTGTGTGTGTGTGTGTGTGTGTGTGTGTGCGTTTAACGCTGTCATGGGTAGTAGCGGGTGACCAGTACACGCACCGCTCACATCTACGTGTATAGGAAAATCACAAAACTATCGATGACTCCATCCCCCCATTTATTTTTATCGAGCACCTCAGTGTACCAGTAAAGGGCCGCAGCATGTGGATTAGATAGCCTACCTCCCCAAAACGTGACAACATGCGCACGTTCCACCCAGCCACAACATGCAGGAGTCTTATCGCCGACTCAACACGCATTCAGAGTCAGTCGGGCGGCCACCGAACAGCGATACATTACAAGTACAACCCCGGACACATAAATAACATACACATAATGCATAACATGACATTTCGGCGCGTTAAACTTTAGAAACAAATCCTTGATCGTAAATATTTCACGCAGCCATGAAACAAGAGTCTGAGTGTCCGCAGCTGACAAGACAAATTGCAAACCGCTGGCCTTTGACCTCTCACAAGGACGCTTGTGTATGACTGATGAGCCAGCATGTCGGTGCGCAAAGACTAAGTGAAATGCAAGTGAGGACAGTTATGATTGTTCGCATAAAAGAGACCAAATAAAAATTCCCTAATATACACACACACACACACACACACACACACACACACACACACACACACACCACCACCACCACCACCACCACCACCACAAACAAGAACAACAACAAAATGCCCTGTCATTTGAGTAAGTTTTCCGTGTGTGTGACACAAAATAGGTCTGAAGTCCTGTTGAAAAGTAAACACGGCCTACCTGCCTGCCTTTCTCTCCCTCCCCGCCCCCCCCCTCCCTCACACACACACACACACACACACACACACACACACACACACACACACACAATAATAAAATAAGAAATCGCACTGGGATGCTGAGGGCGCGAGTTCTGTTGAAACATACTCACTGCTGATTCTTACGACGCCTCCACTGAGGCTGCGATGGTACGGCATTGTGTTAATGTCACGGGTCAGAATGTTCTGGTCCTACGGAGAGGTGCCAAGGTTTACGGTAAGAAGATACCGGCATACCTGCCCAAGCAAGCGCTGCAGTAAACTTCACTTCTGACCCCAGCAGGGTCAGTTTCTTGGTGTAAAGCAGGGCTGAACTTTTAACACGTGCATGGGTGGAAGCAGATGGTGGGGCGTCTCTACATAGTCCTGCGTGCCAACAGTCCTACGGTCGATAGTCCTGCTTGTCGATAGTCCGACGACCTTACGCATTTTGTATCGATAGTCTGATTTATTAATAGTCCTAGGGCCCGATAGTCCTACGTATCAATAGTCCTACACTGACTTACTCAAAGTTTCACTATTAGTCCTACATGTCGATAGTCCTGGAAAAAAAAAATGAAAGGGCATAGAACTACCGACACTGACGTCAGTATGCCTAATGCTACGTAGGACTGACGAAACTTCGAGTACGTGTAAGACAATCGACATGTAGGACTCTCAACCCTAGGACTGTCGAGAATTCTGACTACGGACACGTATGACGATCGGTATAGGACTATGGACACGTAGGGCAGTAGATACGTAGGACTAGCGACGACCCCCCCCCCCCTCTTCCCACCCGGAACAGTTGTACGTCATTTTGTTTGTTAGTTTTTGTGCGCTTTTTTCGGGGGTGGGGGGTGGGGGGAGGGGGTTGGGGCCGGCACCCAGCCCATTAAAATTTTGTGCTGAGTGTAATGTGGTCGGCCAGTCTTCGCAGTCATGGCACTGGTGTTCGGTGGTCAGTTCTGGTCCTTTTTTTCGTGGGGAGAGGGGGGGGGGGCACGCGAGGAGAGGGGTGGAGGAGAGGTCAACTTGAAATGCACAACAGATACATGTAGCAGCATAAATGCACGCACATCAGTTTACAACCCAAACTGACACGCGACAGTCCCCACCGAACGCAGAGTTGAATCAGAACTGAAAACCAGCTGTGGAGATGCTTGAACGGCCGAGTCAGTGTGTGTGGGGGGGGGGGGGGGGGGGGTACAGCAGGAAGGGGGTGGGGATACAGCAGGAAGGGGAACAGACATAGCCGGCAACAGCCCGATCAATCAATGCACCCCACGAGCGAAATTCTTCCAGTCGAAGAGTACACAGCGATGATCAAGCTGCTTGCAGAGAGAGAGAGGCGTGTTCAACGATCGATCGCTCAGGTCAGGTTGACCATGAAAGATTAAGCGGCGCGCGCAGCCTCACCGGTCGCGTAGTACGGGGTTCAACGACCTAACGGTCATGGCTTAAAAGTTCACTCCGTCCCCCCGCCCCCGCCTCCGCCGGCCCCTTCCTTTCCATCACCGCTGAACCGGCTGAGACGCTCGGACAACACAGGGTGTAGTCAAAATGACGCCAGTGTGTCCCGTGCTACCCGGCCGCTTCAAAACTGAGTAGCACCGTCAGTACCGTGCGTTTGCAAACAGCCCAGCACTGAGTGTCAAGTTTCCGCAACGGCGTGAAGCTGACTGAAGAAGGGGTCGTTCATCACCGTTGATTTTGACTAACAGTAACTGCAATGGCAAGACGCGTACATTTGCTCATATTTCGAACTCTGACGTGAGGTCACATCTGGGGCAAGCCCGAAAAATCTACCTCAGCCCTTAGACTGCCTGCGCCGTGCTGGCCCGGGAATAACTCTTAAAAACTGAACTCATGCAAAAATCGCAATTTTACATGAAATCAGTCTTCAGATCACTGCACTATGCGTCACTTCAAGCCACTATTATTACAATCTGCAGCGGTCTCGGGCCTAGCAGGAAAGGCCCACGCCATCACGCCTTGAGTAACTGTGGCTTGATGTGATTCCTACTGGTGTGCAGTGGCTTGTTCTTTTTAACCAGTATAATGGGCAAGGGGGTGGTCGAATGCCGGGTAGAGCGTTGGACTTCTAATGCTCGGGTCGTGAGTTCGTATCCCGGCTGGAGCCAAATATTTGTGCTGGCTTTTTCATCGTTGCCCCGTCTTTGATATCACCCGTGTGTGGTGGAAAAGGACGTTAAACCCCCAACCCCCCACCACCCACCCGTGCTGTTTTCGGGCTCGCATAAACTATTGGATATATCAAGGTTATGGCTTCGTCGGCGTGACTGAGAGCAGCAGTCGTGGGCACTGACACTTCGCCTGTAGCACCGGAAACACTCAAATCCATTTTTACTACACCACCGTGACCACTGGACAAGGCTGCATGCGGGCTTGCCGGTGAGGTCGGTGTATCCCGGCTTACACATCATGCAAACGTACTATACATGGGTCGCTGGGCTGTCAGTATGAGGCGACTGCCATTGATTAGATAACGACTGATGCGAGGTATACAAGTACTACGGCTGCATGACTGTGGGTAAAAACACGCACAGGAAACTGCAGACAAAACAATTTTAATTCCGAAATTCAGGTCAAGTTTGGCTCAGTATTAAACGGCTCCGGCTCTTTCGGAGACAAGAAACAAAAAAAACTGATACACAGAGCGGCTTCTTGTCAACCTTTCTAAGGCGAGCGTATGCAGGATTCAAACGAACGACCTTCAATTGGGTTAGGGGCATTTACTGATTCATTAATCTCTTTTTATTTGATGTATTATTCATTCGATGTACACTCCCTCACTCGGTCTCTTCACAGAACTTGGAACTGAAAGATCCTCTCTCTCTCCCTCCCTCTCTCTCTCTCTCTCACTCTCAGGAAAATCACAACCGGCACTTGTGTCTGAAGTTCTCAGTAATTATAATCTCTCTCTCACTCACACACACACACACACACACACACACACACACACACACACACACACACACACTGACAAACACAGAGTGTTATGAATGTAATTATAATCTCTCTCTCTCTCTCTCTCTCTCACACTGACAAACACAGAGTGTTATGAATGTGGTACGAATGGACGATGGGCAAATCAATCGGTCATCGAAATCGATGTGCCCGGCCGGCATACTGTCAGTAACCTGAGCAATATAAGATCGACTGCTGCATACAGACGCTACCTAATCATTCGTTGTCGGTCTCTGTTGTCTGGAAACATGGAGTGTACCCTGTGAGCTCCAGCACAAGTGGACGGACAGACGGACAGCACTGCCAGCGAAATGACAACGAAGAAGACAATGAAACGCAACGGAAGGTCACAGGTCTATTCAAGTGGGGGGACTCCGTGTGCAAGTCATCATCAGTGGCGACTGAGACAGGGAGGTCGCATAGACTGCAACACTGATCTCCCCTCATAGCTAACTAAAATTAAATTGAATTTTAAAAAAAACAACACCAAAAACCCCCACAAAAATTCATTGCCGAACTTGCGTCAGTCTGGAGTGATTTAAAAACACGCGCACAAAATTGGCATTCCCGGCCTCAGTACAGCTCCCTCCTCCCGAGCCTAACGCCGAGATAACACACTGCCACACACACACACACACACACACACACACACACACACACACACCAGTTTATTTCTCTCTTCTTATTGAGTACGTGGTAATGGCCAAAGAGTCGGCATTTTTAGCAAGTCAAACTGAGTTTATTTTAGAAAACAATGCTGTCGATAAACACAAGTTACGCACGGCATGGCAAAACATTTTCAGTCGACTGAGTCAGGCACCTGCTCGGGTTAACCAAATCAATGGCTTTTTATACTCAGCGGGTCTATAATCTCTACTGACAGGCTTGCTGCCGGCACTGACTGGAAATCTATTTACGCAACCCCGTCAGTACGCCGGCCACGCCGGGCCGCCGCTCTATTCTTGAAGCCGGCAACAGCCGGATTGACTCGACTTGCCCGGGTCATTCATACGCCACTGCCAGACGGCCAAATGAAGTAACTTTATGGAACTTTCGCATGACGCCTGTTGTGTGTACAGGAGTCTCTGAGAGTGGAAGGTCACTCACTGGTTCTGACAGACCGGCTGCGGCCAAAACAAAAACAGGTCGAAATTATGGTCGCGGGAAAAACTTGCAAAACATGATATGACACACACCCGCTACTAAACTGAACACACTAGAAATAAACGAGCCATGGGAGGGTGGGAACTCAAAGTTAAAAAAACAACAACTGATTGCACCTTACCTTTGTATGTCACTTGAACTGAATTGTTGTGGAAGATATCGGCTGCAACTTGGTTTGCAATATATGCAAAATACCTGCGCACTTTGGCAGCCGAAAGAAAACGTCGCTTATTTGCTGCGTCCACCGCAACCAGATCTTCGTACATAGGCACGTGGTCCTCTCGCGACAATACCACCTCGCCGTAACAGGCCAAGTTGGGATTTGTTCCAGCAAGATCACTGTATGTTCTGACAGGGGCTAAACGATCTAACACTACCAGCACTTCGAACTCATCAGTCGATGACACTTTCATCGCCTCAAAATAACTCTGTGTCGGTGTAGGTACGTAGCATTTCATTCGGTTGTCCAAATCTCCAATTCTTCTCAATAAAATATCGACGACAGAGTTCATGCAATGACAGATGATTTCTCGAGACACTTTTCTCGATGCCTCCACAACTTCGGTATTGAACCGTTGCAGGTAGAGGGTCAGCTCGTCCATTGCGGTCTGCTGTTTTACGGTTTACGACAAACGTATCAGAACGTAAACAGACTGCCTCTCACTCGCGGCGCAGTCTCCGTGAGAATGTAAACACCAAGGTGATCGAGTTGCTGTTCGTGAATGGGGTGGGAGTAACGTCCCTTGCACTTAGGTTTCGAACTCGTGCGTCGTTGGGAGAGGGCCTTGCGGGTACCGAGGGGAAAAAAATACCATGGGACCCGACGGATTATTGTTTATCTTCTGCCTGATAGACGAGGCAGCACTACTGTTTCTGGCAGTGTACTTTGTATCCTTTGTTGAACCAAGAGTGTTTTTAGGCACGCTGAATATTAGCACCCGGTGCCGGCATGACGCAGTCTTTTGTTCACTGTGCCATTTCCTAGTGCTATTTCCGCAGAGCTTTCTCATGAGTTACCGTCATTTCTTTGTCACGACGATGTTTAAGAATCTCCTCTTGTGCGTGTAATAGTAGACAATAGGAAATAGCATGTTTCTGATGGAGAGTATGATAAATCATAGGAACAGTGTTAGGCGTGTCTATAGATGGCGTGTCTATAGATAAACGAACACAGGGAAAATCAACAAAGGGTTGGGGGGGGGGGGGGCACATTGGCACTAGTTTGATTCTTTTGGATTAAGAAGCCTTAACTTTCGTAGGTTATTACTTTGTCAGATCTGGAGTGTGACTACTTAAATGCCAGAACCTGCTGTGAAAAACTTAACTTTGTGAGTAACTTTAAATGTGAAAATGATATAGACTGACTCATGATCATAAGAGAGTATACTTGCTGTTTTGTGCATACTGCACCGTTTGGTCAGTCAGTTGTGCTGTTGATTCAGATTTTTTACTGACTGACACAGCACATTTCATACAGGTCAGTGCGCATAATATGAGTGACATAATGTACAGCAAGTCACTGCTTGACTAAATATATATATATATATATATAATGCTATCATTAGGATCAATATTAGGCCTTTGGCTTTGTTAGTTTGTATGCCCATTCTTTATTGTCAGTTATTGTGGTTTGCTACTGATGCGTTTTTGTTGTTATTTTACACAAAATTGTGTTATTTTGTTGTTTTTGTCCAGTGGGTGTTGCCGGAGGTGATAGCACATGACATCCTGGCGGTGATGCTTTTGATCACCGGTCACTGGCTGCTCTTCCTCATCTATGTGCCGCTTGGTGCCTGGCTCACGTACAAGTAGGGCTTTTGTTTTGTTTTTCAAGATAAAAAATGTTTACAGTTAACATACAGCAAAGTGGGAGAAAAGCCACCTAAAGGCTGATTTCTACCATTTGGGGGTTTTTCCACCATTGAGGCAACCACCCCTCCTCCCCCCCCCCAAACAAAACAAACAAACAAACAAACAAAAAAGTGGAACAAACAGGACAGTTTGTCAGTGTAAGGTATCATTCAGGCATGAGTTTTTCCCTGGCATTTTTCCTACAGTTTCACAAAAATCAACACACACATAAAAACGGACAGGAAAGGTGTTGGACATGCAGGACAATCAATTTTCCACCCACTGTCAGCTCACATCTCATAATAACTTGATCACATACTAAGGGAGGAATTACAGTTCTCCCTCATGTTGTCACTACCGTTCTCTTCGCTTTCTTCACCTTGATACATACATGGACCTCAGTACTCACTCAGTGGTGTGCTTGTTTTTCCAGATTCGTTACAAAGCCGTCTGGAGACATTGGTATTTTTGACCCGACAGAAATCCATAACCGCCAGCAGCTCAAAAACTACATGAGGGAAAGTCTCATTCGCCTGGGGGTGCACTTAATTTTCTTCTTTATCTTCTTGTACTGGTGAGTATAGAAGTTGCTGGAATGTATATTATACATGTCTTTGTTGTTTCCTTTCCTTGTCAGTTTAATTTTTGTACTTATGAATTGTTTTAAATTAAATGGTTCAGTGGGAAATGTAAACTGGCACCTACCTAGAATTGTCTGGCCTAAGAAATCATAACTGTGGCAATATCATAAGCAGAGGTTTGATTGTCCGGATGCTTCAGAGAAAGTGGTGTCCTTTGTAAAGTAAAGAGGTAGTGTGCAGTATCCTACAATTTGCCTTTATTTTTTTTTTTTTATTCATTGATTTAACCCTTTCAGCCCTTGCTGGTTCCAGGCCTGACTGCTGTCCCCGTCCTGGGCACTTTTTTGCCCAGCCAGTCAGTCAGTTAAAAAAACCAAAATCGCTAAAACCCATGTGTAAACCTGATCCGTACAAAGGAAAGGAAGTGCACAGCAGAGTAGTGCCCCTTGTTTCATGAATATTCAGTAGTCTGGCCAATGAGGAGCGAGTAGAAATTTTCACTAGCTCGCAGGTACATGTACCTGCGTAGGCATACGCGGCGGGTTCCTCGCGCAGGTACATGTACCTGCGTAGGGCTGAATGAGTTAAGATGGAATAAACTTATCCTTTGTTTTTTTTCCTTGCAGGATGATATACTCGCTGGTGAAGGGTGACTAGGTGGCCGCGAGGGAGTGTTCAGAGCCTGCTGCAGCAGTATACATTTTGTGACCACCCTGCGTGTGCCACTTCAGACGTATTCACCCTGCTCCTGTTGTGTGTGATTTGCTGAAGAACAAAGCTGTTCAACCACCCAGACGTTCAAGCTTACCATCCTTGCATCTGTTTACCTCCAGTAATCCATCTTTGTTGTGCTTAGACAGAGAGGGGTTCTCTGCCGTTCACGCGTTGAACGCTTTTTTGCGAAAGCACACCAAGCTCCTTTTCAGTCCCTGTTTTTCCCCATTATCAATCATGCATCACATGGGCGTAGACTGTTGTTTTCTAATTTTGTATTTTTGTTTTTAAATCTGTTATACTTTAGCATGTTAGTCCCCAACCTGCCTAGCACCTTGTGTAGTAGTTATAAGTGTTTTGATGTCTGATGACCTCAGTCTTTCATGTTGCATGCGTCGTCCTGGCAATGTTAGCGACAGTCCAAAAGGGAGATAACCACACAGTGGCCGTGACGTGGGATAACTGCTGCTGAAGTGTCTATTTCAAGTGCAGTGAAATTTGTGAGAGTTAAAGGCCCATCTTCTGTCAGTTCTATGCTCACAAATTGTGCTCAGCTCTTTGGGCAGTGTGTACCATTGTACCGCACAGATCAGTGTTCCCTGTTACTCGAAAGTACAAGAGTCTTGGGACCCTCTCTCCATATTTTTGAGGGCCATTTTGTAAATTTTGAGGGTCCATGGTTGTTTGGAGTGAAAAGTCAAAGTCCGAACCATTTGTTGTTGTTTCCAAAAGCATTCAAGTGGGAGAGAGAGAGTATGTTAATTCAGTTGTTGTGTACATGTTATCCATATGGTGATTCGGCAAGGCGAGGAACCCGTTTGCATACGAAGTTGAGCACTATGACTGGACAAAAGTGTCCCATAGTGCATAAGCCAATCAGATTCTGTCTGTTATGCACAGTGGCTCAGCAGAAATGCGATGCTGCAAGTGTCTGCTGCTAGTTACAGATCGCTTTTTGTTTGAGTTTCTGGGAGAATGTTGGAAAAATACTGTTTGTCATAGCGAGACCAGCAACGCGTGTCCCCTGTGACGCACTGTTCTCAAATTTGTGCATAAGTTTAAGAGTTTTGTGGGTACAGATACACACGCCTGTGCGGAATTGGGAACACTGCAGGTACAGCATCTCGCAGGCTGGCACTTGGCCAACAGATGGGGAAAATGAGGTGATCGCCATGTTGTTGCTGTCACTCAATGGGTTGCAGAGTTTTGGGCTGTTTCACAGGAATTCTGTGTGGCCGGTAGACATCTGTGTATTGCATTCAGAGCTCTACATATGCATGCAAGGCTTCAGATCTGCGTCGGACATCAGTTATAGACCAATATGATTTTGAAATCATATGTCCGATTACTTTCTCACCAAGGCGGACATGTCGGACATGCATATGTCGTATCATTTCTGCGCCATGGTATTCATGGTTCAGGACAAAATTAATGCCCTATACTTTTTCAGTCAGCCAGGACATTTGTCCTATTATTGTTCCAATGGATTGGAAGCCCTGTATATGTACATCACAACTATGATAGACTGTTTTGACCGGACATACTCCCAAGCTTAACTGTTCCTGCAGTCTTATAATCCAACATGGCCTGCAGAAACTCGGTGTCCAGAAACAAGCGAGAGTTGTTCCTTCACACACCTGGCCTGCAGGTTAAGTGGAACAGGTTAAGTGGAACCTGTTGAATTTGAAGGCAAATTTTTCTGATGTCAGAGGAGGCAGAATGTTGTGTTCTGTATTGCAATAAATTTGTTTATGTCCCCTTACTCAAGCATTAGAAAGGAAGTCAGAGGGTGGGACAATTTTTCAGTAGGACGAGGGTGGAAATGTTGCGTGTACCACTTTTTCTTCCCATGTTGTTTGTACAGATTGTGTCTCGATTAGAATGCTCAGATGTGTGTACATGATTGTACAAGTGAGTTACATGTATTGAATGTTTCCTGTTTATATGTAGAGATAAGCTTTTAGACACTATAGAATCATGCATGTGCTTGTGCGTCTGCAGTGTAAACATGTCTTAACCCTTTCACAACTGCTTATGCTTCCAGCACTAAGTGCCTGACACTCAGCCTGCAGCAGCAGCATTTCTTCCTAAATCGGCTTTCCCAGGTAGTGCAGGCAGGTTCTGCTGGGGGATGGGGGGGGGGGGGGGTACCTAATCTTGAAAAACTAAAACACTACTCGACCGATCTCATTCAAACTTTTTGGGGCACAAAATGCTAATGAGGTTTCCCTTGTGGTGTAGGGGTCTTTTCCAACCTTGAAGGGCCCCTACCACAGTACAAGAAGATACTTCTCAAGCTTGGTAACTGCACTGCCTCTTGTCGCCGATCAGCACCTTTGGTTAGCTGCTACGGGGTGCCAATCAGCGACTAAAATATGTGAGAAGAAATAGGCCAGCAACAAAAGTTGTGAAAAGGTTAAACCCTTTGAGTGGTGCTGCTGATACCTCTCATCAAAGACTGTATAAAAATGCTGTCAGCCAGGCACACTGACCTACGTGTACATGTACGAGAACTGATGATATCAGTGGCAGCATTCAAGCGGTTAGTGGGATTTCTGTTCGGTGTTACTGTTGGGTAAAGCCATTTGTGTATTCAGTTTGACTGCTTTTCTTCTTTCCATTTTGTAGGCCAAATCCATAAATCATGAAATTACAACTGAAGTATGTGAGGACACTTCATAGCTTTTACATTATAACCCAGTGGGCAAATTGCTCTCAGTTCATTTTTCTTTTTTTTTTTGTTCTACCATTGGGTAATGTCTGTCCATTCAAGCCATCATGGTTCGAACGTTTCTGGTAGTGTTAACCACTCGTACGGTATGCAGCAAAGGCTTCTTATACTTGCTTGTAGGCCACCTTTACTATAATGCAGCCTCTTGGTTGCACAAAATGGGTCGGTGTTATTCATAATGGTAACATGAATTAGTACAGGCCCCTTTACACTTTGTCTTGGCATGCCACCCTAGGAGGGAGAAAGTGGATTCTGCAAATACTTCTTATTTCATGTATGTGGGCCACTTTTACTGTGGTGCATCCTCTGGGTTGCACAAAATGGGTCCATGTTATTCATAATGGTAATTGATTCATAATGGTAACGTGAATTAGTGTAGGCCCATTAGCCTTTTCTTGGCTTGCCACCCACATGAATGGTGCCAGATATTAGAGCTGAAAAATCAAGTGCACGAAGCAGTACATCTTTAAAATCTATACTACATTTGCTTGTGTTGTGCGAGTGCCTGTCCTCTGACATTTGAGATTGACTGTGTGAATTTGCCTTAGATTATTTTATCAGCCTGGTTTGTTTCTCAGTTTTCCCCCCTTGTAAAGTTTGATTGTACTTGTGCATGTACTGACTTTTATCCAGTGTCCAACTTTGATTACAGCCAGCGACTTGTTGGTTTGTTGATGGAGTGTGATAGCATGCTGTCTTTTTGTATTACAGATATGTACTTAGATGTATTTTGTAAAAGAAAGTAAGTTTAAAATCAGTAAAATTTGTAAGTGTGGCTTTCTTCTCTTGTTTTGTCAAACTTTGCCTGCCTTGTCTATGAGAGAAGCACAAACCAGTCAACCCCCCCCCCCCCCAAAAACAAAAACAAAAAAAACAACAACAAACAAACAAAAAAACAACAACAAACAACCAACCAACCTGAAACCCACTGTTCAATGGTAAACACACAAAGACAACAAATCAAAACAAGGGAAAACAAATGATAACTGAATCTGACAATGAATCCGAACAAAAAGACAAGAAACTAATGAGCCCAAGCCCTGCTCCCACCCGACAGCATGAAGCTTTTGTGTGCACTTACAGAGCGACAGACCAGACACCACAAAAAATCATAGTTCCTGATTGACTGGCTGTGGGACTAGTGAGAACTGTAACAGGTAACATGCTCAAAGAAAGACCAATACAATACATGTATATTCATAAGCTTTATTTCCTTTTTTTTTTTACGATATATCTGGAAAAGTACAGGTTTTAAAGACAAGAAAATACCAGTCACGCCGTATGCAAACTCATTACCACTCTTCCAGCACAACATATTCGGTTATTATTTTTAAATCAAATAACACACATACATTTAAGGAAATCGAAGGAAAGGAAGCTATATGCTGGCATTCGCTCCTCCTAATTCACCCATTCAGTCAAACACGCATGCATCACTATCAACACTTTTTACCAATGATCAGTCCATCCACAATCCGTATCTATATACATGTACCGTATTCATGCCAACTAATAGGAACCAAATTCTTTTTACAACTCTTTTACCAGACTTGTCTCTGACACATAGATCTTCTGTGAACAGCCAATGGGTGGGTGGGGGTTTAGCGTCCTTTTCCACCACATAGGAATAGCCAATGACAAGATGGGAGATTCTCCATTGTGTGTGAACCCAACAGGTCCAATAAATGGCTATGTAAGAAATGATGTTTTAATTTTATGAGAACTTGCTGGGAAGTTTTAAACTCCAGTATCACTTCACAGTTCTGGCTTAGACACTGATATAAAAAATTTCACCTTCCCACCCCAAAAAATCTGATCTTCCTGAACATGCGGGGATTAAACTTAAAGGAAAAGAAATCTGAAATCTCAAACCGTTTTAAAAAATTCTCAATCTGGGCTTTCCTGGTGAGAGAGAAGCACTGTCAATACAGCCTGTGGTAAAATGAAGTGACATCCACACTTCCTAAAACCTGAGCTTTGTGATTTCACAGAATGACATTCAGTCAGTTCGAAGCTGGCAAATTATCTCAGTTTGACGTACTCAAGGTGAAACGCAGACACACAAGTAACATCAACTAGACGCAAAAGACTTTCTCTTGTACACAGAAATTATGGCAATTTCAACACATTCAAGTTGCTGTATGTAAAAAAAGTACAATGTACATTCACCACGCAAACACGTCACAGCAAGTCTTTTGCCTGTACAAGTCCAGCGATCACAAATGGTCCACACATTTCAAAAGACACAATCAAATCTGTAGATGCGATAAACAGGTGAAAATGGCACAGACAGATCTGGAAGAGAGTTCACTTCATCTACAGAACAATCCACAAGGTAGATACGGTTTGGGGGAAAGAATGAAAGATTGACGGCAGAGAAAACAATTTGATTCGAGGCTACTACGATCTGCTCTGGTGCACGGTCAAAAGAAAGGGTTTATGAGCCAGTAAGTACAAAAATGAACGAACACCTGACACAGAGTACAGGAAATCTAGCCAATCTTTTCAAAACAGAGACTTGGCACCTGCTTATAGAAAAAGCAGTTACATAATTAAAAAGAAACAAGATGGCCACTGGCCAGCCCAATATGTTGTTTCCATTTAATCACCTGCTGTCGTCACGGTCGTTCTTTTGTAATGCCATGTATTCGGGAGGACACACACACACACACACACACACACACACACACACACACACACACACTACACTCTCTCTCTCTCTCTCTCTCTCTCTCTCTGAATGGAAACAACTGACCGGGCTTGTCAGACCAATCTTGGTTTTGGAAGAGAGACGTCAAGTTGTTTTCTTTGAAATCTATGACGCTTTCCTCATTGGGATGACGCATAATACATTTGACGTAATAACTTTGACTCGGATACAATTCTTGCAATGAAAGCAGCCCCATGAAAATTGAAGTGTTGCTGCTGCGCAGTGTAAAGATCGAATTTATACCGGCTCAATGTGTTTAACAGACAAGTCTGCGCGGCGAACGTTTTTTCACTATGTGTTATGTCTGCTGCGCGCGCGCGCACACAGACACACACAGACATACGCGCGCGCGCACGCACGCACGCACGCAGACTTGCGCGAGCCGCGTTTGTGCATGTGCTCCATTGAGACCTATGTGGTGTTCTCTCACTCTACTATGCTATTGAGTGAGAGTCAGTGGGAAAAACAAAGCTCACTACATCAATGAAACTCCCGCTTTCCCCGTCTACAAATAGAGAACTTCCGAAAAGTGACGACACACCCCCACGTCAATCAAACATGACGTCGGCAAACTGACGCTGATACAGTTTTGCGTCAGTGCGCGTGTGCCTTTTCTGCGATGTTTGTGAGGCGTGTGGCTTGTGTAAAGGAAATGTGCTTCGAGTACAAATTTTCGAGTTAACTGACGACAACGGCTGCAGTGAATTTTTCTAATTATTTTGTATATTTTTTATGGCACCCCAGGCTCATTATCTATGTATAGTAGGAGCGATTTTGAGATCTAAAGTGTGTTCACCAGCACTTTCATCAGGTACGGTTTACGCCAAAAGTATAAAAGCGACAACCTCCAAAATTCACTCAGTTGAGAGTCCGTATTCATGCTATCTATGTCCCAAAAATGGAGTGGTTTAGGTAAATATTACGCCTTTAAACGCCAGAAAGCCACTTTTTTTGAAAAGGGCGATAACTCGCAAATCATGTGTGCAATCGTACCTGGATCGGGCCTTCTATTCAACAATCTTGATTCATTTAGAAACCCCAAATTTGAAATCGATCGGTTTAGTATTTTCGGAGAAATAGGCATCTGAACTGGGTTCACATGCAATGTCAACTCAGGCTCGGTTTACATGAAAACTATAAGAGCGACCATTTTCTAGTAGTGAGTCAATTCAGAGTCCGTATTCAAGCTATCTACTGCCAAAAAATTGAGTGATTTAAATAAATATTACGCCTGTACACGAAAGACAACCAACTTGTCTCAAAAGGGCGATAACTCCCAAATCACTTAAGCAATCATCACACGCTTGAATCGTCTAATGTAACATTTTGATAAATTTGGATACCCCAAATTTGAAGCCATTCGGTTAAGTATCTTCGAAGAAACGGGCCCGGACACAATTCACACACGCACACACATCCGCACAGACGGCACTCAGTGAGGAGGAGAAGCGCGTTCGGAACAGCATACATGCCAGCATCGATGACGCAGGTTTTCTTACGTCATTGTCAGAGTTACACTTGCATAATCGTCTCTGCGGGAGATCGGCAGTGACGTGCGTTTGTACCACAGATGCTTGCCTATGAACGTGGAAATTTTAGCCCGTCCTATTATGTTGTTTCCATTACTATGGAAACAACATAAAAAAGAAGCAAATTTCAAATCCTAACCCGTGAAATGAAGCAATAGCATGAAATGGAACAGTATGAGTTAACATATTGCAGTAAATCTTACTGAATTCCTGTAGTTTGGTACACAGAGGCTAAGTGTTGCCGCAAAAATGGAAAGGGTGGACGGAACAGTTTGATTAAAAACTTATTCCAATATTTCAGAAAGGAGGCAGGCAGGCAGTCATAATATGAAAACATTTTCCATCCACAAAACGATGATCACATTACTTTTTATCACTTCAGTGTACGTATCTCTGTTCGCTGGCTGCTTTACCTAAGAATATAGGCATTGCAAAAGATGTACAGAGACAGTGCAGTTTAAATGATGTGGTAAAATATTTTTCCACTGAATGAGTTCTATGCTTTGGTGTTTCTGCAATCTTAAACTGTTACAGTACACGGTAATCCAACTTCATCAACAGAAACTGTGTGTTCTACCAAAATGGTTGTATTTCCTTGACCAAGTGAAACAACATACTGTCACCCCCCCCCCCCCCCCAAAAAAAAAAAAACTTGAGAAAAATAACAAAAATAAATAAACCCATGACAAAATGAAACACTTTAAAAACCTGAACAAAAATAACAACCACCAAAGAAACCAAAAAAAAAAAAAAAAGGATACAAAATGGAGCAAAACAAACTGGTTTTGAAAATTACTATGAAGCCATTTGACTAGCTCCCTGCGCAGCCAGGGTTTGTTGTGTAAAATGAGTACTTCACGTACATTAGCTTACTGAAAAGCTCTAAAAGGATTACAAAACCTGTCAGTCATCATCTACATGCATGTCAAGTAATTTAGCAAAAGCATTATTTTTTTCACAGGCACTCACGCTTTTCAACAAACTTGCACACTTGGGTGACCTGAGAAAATGATCATGAACAAGACAGTCGGAGCACAAGTATACACGCAATGAAAATGAAAGAAAAGACCTTGTTCACATTCCCACAAAAAAACAAAAAACTTGCAGTGTCGTGCACATCTTTAGTTTCCATGTTCAATGACTGATGACATAATTTAAATCCATACCACAAGCACACAACATGCTCAATAACAAAAAAAAAAAAAAAAAAAAAAAAAGGACAAGACTCCAGCACTCTGCCATGTGTTCTTCAGTGACACGAAACTATGTACAAGTGCCACGTGGTGGCTGCTCCTGCTGAGGCTCGTGTGCCACACACAGTACTGTGCATCTGTGCATACAATGATTGACCTGCCTACCCAAACGAATGCCCTTCAGTCATTGACCTATGACAAAACCTCACTTTTCAGTAGTTTTGGGGACCTTGTGGATGTACTATCATGAAATCTTAGTAATCCCACTGGTTCACGTTACTGTTAGATCTTAGGAGAGAAAGCAGAAACTTCACCTCTGTAGAGACATCACCAACCAGTCAACCAATTGATCTGTTACTGTATACAGAGCGTTCTATTTTATTTTGCAAAATCGCATTTGTTTTTTTTTGGGGCCAAAACCCACAGTTTTTGACACATGATCACAGTACCATAGTTTCAGGTTAATTTCCATAGAAATTGTAGAGGTAGGCAGGTCTCTGGTGACCCTCACAGTCCACAAAAACCTCCTAAAAGTGTTGTGGAGAAATATCCACCATGGACATGTTCCGTGAAACCTCGAAAACAACAACAACAGACCCATCGCCTTCACCCAGAACGGCTGAAGTGTTATGAGCAAGATGATGTTTTTAAGTGTCTACTCATTTTTTTTTTTTTTTTTTTTAAAGAATTCCCCCAGCAAATGTCACTTTGACCACAACACTCTTCTTCTTGTACGAAAAATCGCCACAAAAAAAAGCCAATACACATAGCAACCATAACACAGTTCTCAGGATAAATACTCATCCAAAGTCTGCAGATCAACTACTGGTTCATCTCAAGGTCTCTGGTAACATGCATAATGATGGACATCACACTTCCAAAAAAGGCCTTCATTCATACACAGACTTTCATGTTTAAAAACATCTTTCCGGTGTGTGCCTCACACAATGTGACAAATAATACAATTTTGTTTGTTGCTGTTGTCTTCTCCAGGAAAGAGTCAACCCGTCACAGCACTGGTTCCCATCCCTCTCATATATATCTATGCACCAGGGGGGGGAAAAAAGCGGCAAACACAGACCTGACTAAATTTGCAAACAATCTGTGCACACAACGGACAGCTTGAATGCAACATTCCAAAATGTACAATACCCTGGTGCATGTTTGGTTGGTTGTTTTTTTTAAAGCTAAAATACTGCATACCTACTCGACATTTTTGGGTTGTTGTTGATGCATTTGAAAAATGTTTTACTGCAGTGGGGTCTTGACAGTGGAAAACTTAAAATTGCTAGGCGTTATGCATGCGTGTCTGTATGTGTGTGTGTGTGTGCGAGTGCACGCATACATGCATGCAAGTGTGTGCGGTTGTGCATGATACAGATGTGCATGTGAAAGCACACTTTCTGGGTGGTAGTAAGACTATATATGTATGCAACTTGTGATGAAGCATTCAAAACATACTCCTTAGTCAGTTAGCGTGGCAATTACAAAATACTTCTTGAATACATTATCACCCCATCATCGAGGCACCACACGGTTATCAATGAGTCAAGTAAATACTCCCCGACGCCTTGTAAAAATACTAAAATGCATACAGATTAACCTCACTTTGCCATTTTTCAACCTATGGCATCATTTCCAAAATGCCCCAGCTATTCACAAAACAATGTGACATGTCTATGATGGCCAAGATGGCAGCAAGCCAGCAGTTTGTCCTAATGTCCAGTATCAATGTGGTTGGCTTCTATTTCCAGAAAAAAATAATTTAAAATTAACATATCACACCCCTCTGGCCTTTTACATCACATATTCCTGACAGCCAACTGGCTAGTTACAAAATACTGATAAGCTGTTTAAAAACAAAAACAAAATTGATCTGACTGCAGAAGTTTGCTATCTTTAAATGTGGGATTAGCAGCAGTGAAATGTTTAGTGAGGTTCACATCATGTATAAATGAAACCATTCTATTTCACTCTTTCTGCCGATTCCCTTATAAAACTCTCAAGTTGAGGAAGTGCACTGGAAGTCACCAAAAGTATGTGCATGCATATGAAGCCTTCGTGCACGGGGACACCATAGGAGCTTGGCGTGAATTTCAAACAGGCAGGAAGCAGGTGGAGGTTACTGTCTGCTGGAGTGTTTCGTGTCTTTTAGATATCCTGTTGTCGGCACTTACTCCGCAAGGACCAGAAAAATGCACATTAGTGACTTCATAACCTCACCGAGCAAACTGCCATAAAAAATTTCAGTCAGGGAAAAGCAATACTCTTTTCCATGATAAAAAAGCTGCAATAAGCTGTGGCGTCTTCTGCCAGTAGCCCATCAAGATCATCTTTTCTGTTCAGGAAGTTTTTTCATGCCTGCCGAAGATTCCCAGTGTCCTTTACTCTGTGTGAAGTCACACAGGATCAAGTACCTCTTCTGTCATTGGCTAAAGGTCTCACTCTTTTGGAAAAGAATGTAGTAAAATACTTATTTTCTACTTTGCCTGACCAGGGTAAATGACAACACGCTCCCTGTTTGTTTTGTCAGCATTAGTTATGGCGTATTTCCACCGTTGCCTGAGCAAGCTCAAGGTGAGATCTACTGTGCTCTCCCCTGGAACCTCCCCCTACCTTTGGTGGGAACTAGCTTGTTGCTAACACCACCACCTACGTTTTGTGCACCACTAAGGCACGCTGCCAAAAAATGTAAGTGCTGCAACTGGCACTGTGCATAAGCTGACTGCACATCTGATCTCCTTTTCCAAAGTTCTACTGTCTGTCTTTGATTTTTGATGGTCTGAATTTGAGTTGAGCAGATGTTTAGCGAAAGACACAATCACCCCCCACCCATAACCACCAAAATAAACCCTATAGAGGCAAACCTATCATTTGTGGATGCATATATTAAGATACTTTGTCCCTCAATTCAGAAAATCCAGTGCCTGCGTTTCCATAGTGCTGACGCTTTCCGTAGAATAATCACGGTCTTCACGACTCTGTCCAAGCACAAGTTCATGGCCGCCCTGGTCTGACCGACCCTGCTGGAACCTTGTGAAGCACTGAAAGTGTTGTACACACGCTCCGGTTTCCGAGCGACGGGAGAGAAAAAGAGATCAAGCATCGCACCGCATGGCCCGTGGTTGTGAAGCATGACTGAGCCGTGGTATCAAACGATGGTATGTGATGTGAAGATGTGGCTGTTAACCATGATGTAACTGTCATACCGGTGTACTGCGCCCCGAGTCGCCACCCTCTGCAACCACAATGCCGGTTGTGAAGTTCCAAAGAGGCCAAACTAAAAATAGTCATGTTTAGGGTTTCCTGACTGACCTAACTTTTATCTCCAGCCCCAATCCCAACATCCACAAACTGGAGGAAAAATCTTACAGTGAAGGGATGTACTTACCTATACATGGTACTTACCTTTTCAGCAGGGAACAGAACAGCCTTAACCAAACACTTACTTAAAAAAACTTTGTTTCTGAAGTGAAGTGCTTAAACCTTCTCAGGGTAGATTACAAAATTACCTTTTTTTTTTTTTAAAAACACAAAAAACAAAGAACATTTTATCCTCTCCCCCCCCCCCTTCCCCCCAAGTTCATCCAACCTACCTACCTCATTATGTTTTCCTTTAATTTTAGTCAGGATACCCCATACACACCTATTTTTATATTTGGCCTTATGGCATGTAGGCAGGGCACAGGAGGTGGGGTCAAACTATTTACTAAACAACCCACTGACACCAGCAGCATCTTTCTCACGCTCCCCCTTGAACTGATCTGTTTGTTTCCATGAGACGATATCTGTCTCACCTTCTGCATATATGCTCAGGGTTGGCAATAGAGGGAAGGAAACTAGTTCACTGTCCCAATTCCTGAACGTCAGCACTGCTAGTGCTACTGCTACTGTACTACAACTGGTTACTTTCCTTAGCTCTAGAAACTGCAAATAGACAAAACTGACACTGGGTAAAAAGTGTATGATATTTTATTTGTCAACCACTGCTTGTCAAATTATCAGCTACAGGTAAAGACAGAGGGGAAGAAATGCGGCCTGCAGAAAATAGAGCAGGATCTTACAGAGAGCCTCAAGGTCTACTGAGACTTTACTCTCTCTGGGGCGAGTCTGCCAAAGACCCCACAATCTGGAATTCTCAAACAGCTCAGACAGTGTAGTTTCAGGCATGTTGTTTTCACCAGCACGGCATAAACCTTGCGAGCCTGCATACTTACCCTGTCGGACTTTCGACAAGGGTCCCCAGATTCGAATGGTGCCGTCATCAGAGGCCGATGCCAGCATGCTTGGACATTTTGGGTTCCAGTGAACACAGTTGACTGTCCGCGTGTGACCGTCCAGCACTACCACTGGCTGGTCACGCTTCACATGCCAGATGTACACTTTGTGATCTGCAAACCGAAGGGACCACAAAACTGTGAAACCTCTACTCTTTCCCTGCAGGAGTATCTTACCATAGCTGCTGTTTTACAAAGAAACGGTTAACCCTCTACACTGACAGATAGAGACTACCGGTACATGGAGTATGTCTGGTAAGTAAATTGTTATTTTGCAGAACCATGCCGCTGCCATCCTTCTATATAAATTTACTAAATGACTTGAAACTGACATCCTTAGATAGCTAAACCCCAGGGGGCCAGGATAGCCAAATGGTAGAGTGTCAGACTTTCAATGTTTAGGTTGTGAGTTCAAATCCTGGCAGAGAGCTAAATATTTGTGCTGGCTTTTCCTCATTGCCTTATTTTTTATGACACCCACGTCATATGGTGAAAAAGGCTGCGACCCTCCCCCCCCCCCCCCCCCCCCCCCCCACACCTCCAGCCAGGTGGCTAGGCAGGTGGCCAGTAGCATAAATATACAGAGGCAGAAAAAAATCTGCTACCATCTCCCAACAGCGTCTTTTCCCGCAATTACCATTTCTTAACCAATGACTAACTACTACTAAAATAACAGCTTTGTGCCTGACACCTCTCACCTTCACTGCCACTGGCAATGAAGTCCTGGTTGAGGCCGCCGAAACAGGAGAAAATGGTGTAGTAGCCCTGTGTCACGCCCTGGAACTTCCTCACCAACACACGGTCCTTCAGATCCCACAAATGCACTCCCTACAGAACCAAAAATGGGAAGACCTTATAGAGCCACACTGACTGACTGCCAGGTTAGTGAAATGCAAGTGAAAAACAAAAATGTGAAATTAACGAACGATTGGCACAACAACAACAAAAGAAAAGTGATACAAAGGAGCCAGCTGTATTTCAACCTGCACAGATGAACATAATCAAGTACCTAGAATGTAAATGTGTTTGTGTGTGTGTGTGTGCGCAAGAACACAAGTGTGTATCTGTAAGATATGCAAACACCTACCTGAGTAGCCACATTTAATAATGCTAGTCTCCCTGTGTCGTTGACAGAAAATGACATAATGGGGTGGTCCTCCTGTAATCTGAACAGAAAGATACAAGTGAAAATACACTTACTACATTTGTACTACTTTTCTTTCCACATATAAAAAAACAACAAAAACCAACACTGACTCATTATACATCTAAATCCAGAGATATTGTATTCCTCTTTCAGATTTTTTTGTATCAGTCGAGCTTTTACAACTAATCCAAGCTGAAAGCAAAATCAGGTGCCATCATTTTTTAAAACAGACACTTCACGCGTGTACTTTCAATTCTGCAGGGCTGAGACTGACACAACAAACGTCCTACAGCATCTGCCACTTACATATGGAAGTCTGTCAGGTCATCAAAGTTGTATCCCCTGATGCGGTGGTGCGTGTCAGCAGCAAGAACCGTTTTACTGTCCGGCTGACACACAAGGCACTGCACTCGCACCCCTTCCCAGTTGTCTAGCACTGTACCGTCAATATCCTGAAAAAATGCAACAGTGAATGAGTTCCTGATTGCACATGGGCATTACGTCTACTTGAGCTTCAGCACAACTGTTGCATAAAACACAAAACTACATTGGCACAATGTTTATCTGACATCACAAGTGTGTGGTGCTTGATTATAATAATAATAATGATAATAATAATATTTATAGGGCGCCTGTCCCCGGGTAACAAGCTCTAGGCGCCTTACAATCTAAAATTGAAGTACAAAAAACAACAACAACAACAAAAAAAACACATAAAAACAATCCATTCACTCAATGTACATTACATAAGAACAGCTAAAAAAAGTAAAAGAGCACACACAAACACACACACACAACACAACTGAGTAGAAATGATAAAGGATAGGCAGAGACAATTAAAAACCAAGAACAAGTACCAGTGATAAAACCCGAAACAAAAGGATAGATTATATATTATAGCTTTACTATATATTATATCATGCACAGGGCTCCCTAAAAGCTTCAGACCTAAAGGGTCCACTGACCCCCAGTTCAAAATTTTAGGGGGTCTTTGTACCTCCACTTTCAATTTTTAAAGGGTCAGAATCATTTCTCAAGTTCTTAGTGCATGGAATTATAAATTCAGTAAATACTGCTGAACACTGGCAGGTGTGTGTGTGTGTGTGTGTGTGTGTGTGTGTGTGTGTGTGTGTGTGTGTGTGCAAAACTGAATTTTACTGATCAACTTCAAATCATATAATTAAATGAAGTGGAAAGTTTGAAACTCTGACTTTTGGCTGCTCTGTGCCGACTCAGTCTGATGCGACGTCTGAATCGTAGCGGCAACGCCAAAGTGCACCCGTTGCCGGCCGGGCGAGGGCTCGAACCCCTCCACAACTTTTCCACTGACAAAAAAGTCCATAGTCTTTTGAACTTTCACTTTTTTTCGGTGGCATGATTCGTCACAGAGAAAGCAAATCCGATCGGTAACAAGAGCACTGACTCTAAAATCTTTCGCCCATAGCCAGTTTCGAGCGCAGAAGCGGAAAAAGATGGGGCACGTTCACTATGCGCGAGTGACTGTAGTAGCCGCCGATCTGCAGCAGTAGACATTCAAACGCCTGCGAGCGTTAAACAGAACCAAAAACAGAACCGAACTGAACGCGGATGTGCGCAGAATCCGGAAAAAGATGCTGGGCTCAAAAGATGGGGCACGTTCACTGCGCGCGAGTAGGTGTAGTAGCCGCCGATCTGCAGCAGTAGACAGTTAACGCCTGCGAGCGTTAAACAGAACCAAACTGAACGCGGCCAAGGCAAGGGAGAACACTCACTCGATCACAACAAGCCTATAGGCGTACGCACGGTAGCGCAGAGATAGTGCGTCAAGCTACGCACAGATCGCGTTCATAATGCTTCAACGTACCCCCAGAATTTTTTTTAGTACGTAAATTTTCACTTCAGTGCGTAAATTACACACAGACGCACAGTTTAGGGAGCCCTGATGCAAAAACTGTCCACTGTGTCTGTCCATTCCCATCCATTTGTTCTCAGAAATTCAGCTCACTGAACCATGAGTGGCTTTTCTGCAACGAGTTTGTAAATGTCAGTAGCACCAAAGAAGCATCATGTACTCACACAGATATAGAACTGGCCGCGAGTTCCGCCTGTGATGAACTTTCGGCTGTCTGGCTGCCAGGTGGCACTGGTAAGACTGTCTTCTGGCGACTGACTCACTTTCTGACGTAGATCTCCCGTCTGAGAAGAAAACAAGTGCACAAAGTATCACTGCCTTTAAAATCAAAACAACATATCAAAGATCAAATAAAGGCAGGGTGTAAACATAGATCTTATAATCTTTTAATTTATTTATTCATTCAAAAAAAAAAAAAAAAAATGCAAAGTGCACACTCAAAATGAAAGCAACGAAGCTTACAAAACTGGCTACAAAAAGAGTCTTATTCCACCACAATGGCACTGAAATCTGTACACAAAAATAAGAACTATGGCAAAAACTCAACCAATCCCCCCCCCCCCCCCCCCCCAATGAAGTACATTACTATGTACGCAAATAACTCACGCAAGTCTAACCACTTAGCCTTTTCCTCCAATCTCTTTTCTGACCAGCAATGGTCTAAATGCAAACACATCACGTGAGAGCTTGCACACAGACTTACATTCACATTCCATATCCAGAGTTCTGAGCAGTCATCAGGCCCGCAGGCGATGATGTGTGAACTGTCGGGACTCCAGGCTATATACGCCACACCATAGGAGTGGTTGTCGAATGCCTTTCTAGTTCGAATCTCATGTGTTTCCTGTAAACAGTAGGGAAAATGCACAGAATAAAGATAAAATGCACTGGTAGGTGAAACTACCATGGAGTTGACAGTTTATACTTGTGATGTACTTCAGATTTATTAAGATCCACTTTCAGAAATTGCCACATCTTACTGTAAAACAATTACAACAAGGCACAGGGGGTTGCAAAAAGTGCAGCAAAGACTGACTTAACTGCAGAAACCATTTTCATGGTGTGATTCTGTGATATGTCTAAGAGCAGACACTGGAATGGACTAGACTGTGCACAAAACTTACTAAAGCAACAACTGTCAGATTGCTCACTAACACTATGACAGACTAATGCATTTTAAATACATAATCTACCCAATCCTACAGAAAACCCAACAAAACAAACTCAACATTTTACTGCTGACCAGTGCACAAGAGGAGGACTGCCACAATCTCCACATTACTGAAAGACACCCCTCTAATCTTAGACAGTTAAAGAAAAAAAAAAAAAAAAAAAAAAACCTCCAATAGGGGTGATTTTGTGTAAGTTTTGGGGGCGTTGTTTAAAACTCCAGTAAGTATCATACCAGATCTACATCCCAGACAAGCAGACTGCCGTCTTTGGAGCCAGTGGCAAGTTTGGTACCATCAGGAGAGAAGCGACAAAACCAGACTTCATCACAATGGTCATGTAGAACTTGTGTGGTGAAGGCAGGAAACTGGTCTCTGAAATGAAAGGAAATTTATGTTACAGACATAATGAGTATGTGGACATTAAAATCTTGTAACAAATTATCCCGTTGCGGAGATTCATGTTGCTTTCCCTTGGGGGTAGAGTCCTGACACAGGAGCAATGCCCATATAAAAGCATCACGAAAGTTTAGTAACGTACCCACTAAATAAGTCCATGAGCTAATGACCAAACCACCACCCACCCCCAGTCAATCACCTACTATGGAGCACCCATATAAATGTACATGGATATGACTTTGAATATGATTTCTCTTCTTACTGATGGAAGAGTATAATGAAAGGGTCCTTTGTTCAGAGAAAATAGTGTGTTCTGTACTTGTAGCATGCCTAACACAATTTTGGATAAAAATGGGTTAATGTTATATAAAGCTTGGAAAGCGAAGGCTTTACATCAAGCTTTAGGAATAGGAAGCCTGACATCACTAATTTAAAATGCACCAAAGCAATTTCAAAAGGAAATACTATGGAAGCCACTAAAGGAAGGAAGCCGCATGCAAGGTTTACCAAGCCCATAAAAAAACAAGACTGACTTGCTGCAGACGTGGTCGTTAAGGAGGCAGATGGCGGCAGGGTCGTTGTCGAGGCGAGTGTTGTGGAAGGGACAGCGCTCCCGTTGCTGGTCGATGGCCTGGTTCAGCAGGGTCAGAAGTCGTCGTGGTGGCAACATCACACTAGGGGGCAGGAACGCTGATCACGCAACAAAAGTCTCAAATTAGTCAAAAATCAAACGCACACTACTGACAAATAAAAATACAAGGATTTCAAAAGCCATGGAATTATTCATGACTTTTGCAGTGAGGGAACCAGTCAATCAATCAAATTACTTTACTATTCCAAAGGGAGGAAATGCAAGTGGAGTATCAACCCCCCCCCCCCCCCCCCCCCCCCAAATCGGTATATGCGTATTTTTCAAAAAAATGGAGATAATCTGTCTTTGATGTTTAGAATTTTGTAGCACCATAAGTATGCATTCTATTTGCACAAAAATCCACACGTATATTCTAGAATATGTGTATGATATGAGGAAAAAACAAAAATAGGTGATTTTGTTTCACATTTTTGCAATACTCAGCGATTTATAGAGCGGGGGGTGCCAAAAACACGTCTTCGCGGAGACAGGCAATATTTCAACAACTTGCCAAAGAAAGGGAAAAATTCTTTAAAAAATGAAAAAATTGAAAACATATCCCTACATATGTAACCTTTAAAGTTTTAGTTTCATGTAGGCGTTTTCAATACCTGTTTTGCAATGATTTACACTATTTTGCACAAAAATGGATGTCCGTAACTTTTTTCTCAGTCGTGTTACCTGATCAGTTTCCTACACACAACTAATAGCTGCTCCCTCCAGTAACTGACGACTTTCATGGTAAACGTTGCGTCCCTTTGCCCGAGAACGTCCGTAAGAAGCGAACGTGCGTGTGAGCTCACCTCACGGTTTTGGAACTTCTGAACTTGTTCAAGGTAAGGGTAAGTTTTTTTGGTGCTTACATGGTGTTACCTGATCTTCGAGGCTGAAGTAGAAAGAATAGTAGCAAAAACTATGTTGAGGAGTATGTCCTTTAGGGCTTTTTCTCAATGATGGTACAATCTAGATCTGAGTGTTTTCTGAGGAGGAGCCATTAATTTTTTTTGCCATTTTTCTCAGTCGTGTTACTATCAGTGGTGTTACCAACAAAATGGTAACACGACTGATGGATTAAGTAACACGACTGATTGTTTTTCTACAGGCTGTGCTTTCTCTTCAGTAGAAGAAAATGGTAGCTGGACAGACTTTGGTAGCTGTATTTAGATCTAGATTAGTAATGTATTCAAGCAAATAATACATGTATTTGTCTTTGCAGTGTTTGATTTATTGTGGGTGCAAGTGAACCATTTTCAAACTTCAGAAAGTGACCATCTTCACACATGAAATACATTTTCAAGAGTCAAGTCTACTTAGTATTTTTGTACTCAACAGAGGGGTCTCTACTAACTCAATTAAATCTATTGACGCTATAGAAAAGAACCTTTTTTCATTTCAGGAGAAATGGCGCTGTCTGTTGCAGCCAAACAGAGAAAATACAGACAGAATCGAGATGCTGAGCCTGCAATGCGGGCGAAATGGTTGGCATATCAGAAAGACAAATACGAGAAAGACAAAAACAATCATAAAAGGAAATTGGTGAAAGACATGACCAGAAGAGAACATAGACACGCCATAAGGCAATGGAGAATGTATAAACGAAAACAGTATGCCAAACACTGCCCGATTTGTCCAGTCTCTGAAAGCCCATCACCACCACCTGCACACCTGTTCCGCCAACGACGTGCACACAAGAAAAAGACTCAGAAACTTCGTGAGGAAAATGCATCCCTCAAGAAACAAGTACATGAGCAAGAAAAGAAAATCTGGATGTACGAGAAAAGACTTCTTAGGAATGCAAAGAAAGACCGAACTCGAAATCTGCCAAATTGCTTGGAAGGAAGTATGCGTCCAACAAAAGTGTTCGAAGAACTCTCACCTTTCATTTTTCCCTGCTTGAGCAAATAAAACAAAACCAAAAGCAAGGGAAGAAAAGGCTCAAGGAACTGTTCACTGCAACTGACAGTATTTTGAAAAAATACGGGTTTAGAACCCGAGTTTGCAAGGCTTTCAGAGTCAATCTGTACCACAATCCTCATCCAAAGAACAATCTGTCAAATCGGATCCAGCTGTCAGTGAGACAGTTTTTTCTTAGAGATGATGTATCCACGTTGCAGGCCGGTACTCAGAACATGATTACGAGAAGGAAGGTAAAAAAAACAAACCCAAAAGCGATTATTGTGTGACTCGCTGCAGAACTTGTATCAAAAGTATCTTGCGGACTTTGGACAAACTCTGACCAGTGTGAGTTTCACAACCTTCTGGCGGTTGAAACCTTTTTGGGTAGTACCACCTTCAACCAAAGACAGAGAAACGGGCCTCTGCAAAACGTGTGAAAACACAAAATACCTTGCAGCCACACTAAAAGACCATGGGGCTATTAAAACCGAATCACTGACTGTTCTTGTTTCTGACATTGTATGCTCAAAAGACAAGAAAAAATGCATTACAGAAACTGTACCAAATGTTGCTCGAGGACTGTTTCTTGTATTGAAGATCGTTATTTTGAACAAGTGTCATGGGTACAGTGGAGAACTGTAAAGGAAGACAGGATTTTCAAAAAAAGGAGAAAAGAAACAGTTGACTGTAACCATCAAACAAACAGAACAAGGGTCCCTTGGAAAACTCTGGGGTGTGTTTCATGACCAGTTGTCGGTGTACACTCGTCACCTTTTCAACAAAACCAATCAGTACAAACACTACTTACATGTGAAAGCAAATATGAAAGCTAATGAGTGTATGGTATACATAGATTTTTGAAAGAATTATGTGTGCAAGATGCAAAGAGGGGGGGGGGGGGGGTTCAGGGAATGCACAGGGAGGTCCAGGGAGTGCACTTTGGTGCCTCTCAGGTGCAAATAACTCTGCACACTGGCTGTTATTATGTAGAAGGGAGGAAAAGCTTTTTTGTGGTGTTTCGGACAGCTTACAACATGACCCTTCCTCTGTGTGGGCTTTCCTCCGTCCTATCCTTAGTGATATTAAAGCTGCACACCCTCTTGTTGACACATTGCACTTTTTCAGCAATGGATCAACCACACAATATAGACAGAAAGCTAACTTCTATTTGCTGGAAACAGAAATTTTTCACAGTGGGTTTAAGTGGGCCAGTTTGAATTTTTCTGAGGCTGGGCATGGAAAGGGAGTACCTGATGGGGTGGGTGGTACCGTGAAGAGAACAGCTGACAGAAGAGTTCTAGAGGGTGCAGACATCATGAGTAGTGAGGACTTTGTTGATGTAATGTCAAAGAAATCAATCAAATATACAATTTGACAGATGCAGATATCAAAGCAGTTGAAAACCAGTTGTCCTCAAAAACTCTCAAAACCGTACCAGGCACCATGCAAAGCCACCAAGTTTTTGTTGTTTCACCAGGAAACATTAAAGTCAGGGATGTTAGTTGCACGTGCACCCAGAACACATGTCCTGATCACAGTTTCTGGGATTTTTGTGTGTCTCCTTGTGGATTCAAATTTTTGTCAAACCAAAGTATGGAAACGTTTTGTTACCTTTTGTTCAGATGAGAAAAGATGCTTGTAAGAAGGGGTTACCATTTTGCAATAAGTTTACAACAGAAGAGCGGAGATTTTGCTTTTTGCCTTTGTACTTTTCAGTCTTGTTACCCTTCTCGTCAGTCGTGTTACCAGTTTCAGTCGTGTTACTGGCAGTTTAAAAAGGGATTTGGGACATCAAATGCTTTGCATTCCAACCCGTATCTGTAATTGTCTTTTGCTGATGCTTATACTTCCACAGAAAAATATTTTCAACACTTTTGCATCACTTACTCTTTACTTATTGAAACAAGTATAACTGAAAAAAACACATGTTTTCTAAAAAAAATCACAAACTGTTTAAAATGATTGTGACCCTTTTTCGGTACAAACACAAAAATAGTATTTTTATGATGACACACAATGTAACTGATAATTAGAAAATTGTCTCTGTTCGTGTTGTCTGTCATTTACAAAAAAAATGAAGAAAATGGTAACACGACTGAAAAATAAAACCAGTCAATTTTCTTTATTTATTTTTATTTACCAATCTGGTTTGAATTAAAGTGACAGGTTGCACGTATGAAAGCTACGACTTCCGTACAGCAAATAAAAAGTATCAAGAAAGTGCTTGGAGTATGTTTATTTTTGACTGTGCATTGGTTTGAGATTCTCCAAAAAATTGAAAAACACCCATATATAATACAACTAAGGTATACACTGTACTTAGGTTGAGTCAGGAGTAGAACACAATCATGTTTTGTCTACCTGACAACCACCTCTTCCTTTACAAATCCCTAGGTTTATCCAAAACAGGCCGCTGGTTTCACCACTGTGATATAAACTTCACTCATTCTCTGCCAACCTGAATCACTTGATCATTACAGAACTTCCATACATGTGGATACTGCATGCTTGTTGAAAAGCCTACCTTGCAACTTCTCAATTAGTTTCTGTCTTGACTCTGAACCCTTTCCTTCCCATGACGCTGTCTCACGAAGATCTTCTGGACTGCTGCACATCATGTACCTACAAACACACAATGTTCCCTCAGCTAAACCTAAAGTAGGAGACAAAATGGGTTTCCCCCAGGAGAAGAAAATGCAATGCTGCTGACAATACCAACTGCATTTATACCAGAGAATATGCAACGCCTGCTGACATATATATGTGATGCATGTTTCACAATGGTATGGGCAGGTTCATACCCAGTTCCCATCTTGTTTTATCTTGTATTGATTTTTTCCCCTTTTTTCAGTAGTAAGTCATGTAAAGCAGAACAATTTTAAACTCAACAAACTAAGTGAGTGGAAAGATATTGCTCAAATGTACAGCAATGGAAACACAGACCTTGCCCCCCCCCCCCCCCCCTTTTTTTATGCCTTTTTTTTCTTCAATGGCCTGATCAACTCACGTGCTAAGAATGTGTACACGCTCTGTGTTGTATTTCAGGGGTGTCAGTTCATGTCGCAGACAGTTCAGTGCCTCCAGTACACGGCCATCCTCCAGGTACTCCAGGTATTTCTGCTCCAGCAGCAGGAACTTCATTTTCTGCCAGAACATAGCAGTCTGACAAAAAAACCTCTTCAGTCACTACGTCCAAGATTAAAGAACCAGGAGGGCTCCAACTGGACAAACGTCCTGAACCACACAAAATGGTTTAAATTTATGCTTTACACCTGTCCCGAACAGGAAGAACAACAACAAAAACTGATAATAAAAAACATCACGACAGAAAGAAACTTTCATAGACCTCATCAATACTGCAGGAGAGCACTCTTTTAGCTTCCTAGCCCTGACCTTTTTTTTTTCCTTTTTTTTCTTCTTCTTCTTCCCCGACCCCAAAGGCGCCGTGAGCATGCTTACTGCATGGAAGTTCTTTTCGTAGCGCTATACAAATGGCCAATCATCATCATCATCATCATCACCGCTTGCAACTCCTTGCCAATCAAACTCCAACTTCAAACCTCAATGTTCCTGTTTAAATCCCATCTGAAGACCTTTCTCTTCCATCAAGCCTTTGATAGTGAAACCTCTGTTGAGTTTGTCTGTGTGTACCATGCATCGTTGCACTGCCAAACTGTATGTAAGACTAGTTAGTAAGAGGGGATGTAAATAGTGTGTGTGTGTGTGTGTGCTTTAAGCTCAGCGAGCCCTTGGAATCTGGAGAGCAGCGCTCTATAAGAACTATCTATTATTTATTATTATTAATGACCAACATCTTGGTTTCAGTATCAGACGGTGTCCCCAGGTCTAATTCCCAGCTGAAGACGTAAGGCCTGAAGTTAAGATTTCCATTTCAAAATATGTTTACAACAGCGACAGCAACGAGTATGACAGGGATCAGTGTCATCCATGACAGAGTGATAAAGAGCACTGTCAGAACTTAGACTCTAACTCTAAGTAAACAGACATGAATAGAAATGCACCAGCAAGAGGAAGGAGGTACTGTCATATTGGTAAGGGGAGAAGGGTTTGGAATTACTACACACATACCAAAGTTCCCTGTGGAGACTCGACCATCTCTTTCAGTTCACTCAGGTCGTTGTCAGCCTGTCAGGACAAGGAAAACAGCAAGATCTGTAACTGTAGAAGCTGCAATGGCTTTGTAATTATAGCACCAATACCTGAAACAGTGTCAGCGGTACTGGTAGCTTGTCTGTGGTCATGTGTAAGTCTACCATTATTAATACTCGAGTCTGGGTGCGCTTGCAAAAGCCAGTTTTGTCTGTTCCAGGCACTCCACATTTTTCACAAAATGAAGGTTCGGCACCCCCCCCCCCCCTTCCCCCCGACAGCAAGTTGCAATGTCTCTATGAACATTCCAAATGGAAATTTCTGGCTGATGTTCTCCAAGTCAGATGTGTCTCTCTCTGAATACCTGGACACCCTACTTTGGCATGAACGGTGCTGGTTTGTGCCTTTATAAAGTAATATTAATTCAACTCCTTGTAGTACTTACTGCGTGTATGGCAGTATGGATTTAATGTAGTTTTTCATCGATGCAAATTTTTTTTCCCCGTAAAGTGTAACAAAAATGATGACAGCAATTAATGTAATGTAAAAGGAGACATGTCAGAGTTATGTATTTGTTAAAAATGGAAACACTGTAAGCACGTTTTTCCTCCTGTATGAAACTGCACTGTTTACTGTATACTTCTGCATAAGTACAACCTTTATATCAAACATGAAACTGAAACTTTCTCTTCGTATGGATTTTTTGTGAAGAACTGAAGAAGGGTGGGAATTGTCAACTGGGACATGGAGGAGGCCTGGAGAACATTTTCCACGTCTTCTGGTCAGGTAACAGTTCAGGTGTAAACGAACAGAACATGTATGCAAGTACGGACACTATCCACCTAAGATCTTTCTTTGGTCCACTGACCAGGCCCCTCTCAAAAGTGTCTTTGTTAGAAGACTGGGCTAAGTCGTGCTGGTCATGTGATATGCAAATGAAACAGCTGACACGAAAACAGCACTAAACAGAGTTGTTGTTGGCAAGAACAAGTTTCAGTCCCAAAGCAATCTTATTCTTATACAGTCAATGAGAATGAGTGAACACATGATTTCAACAGCAAATGCATCCTCGCGCAAGACCTATGCATGACAAGCACTTGTTGGGGGGGTTGTGCCAAAAATAGCACCAGCCCTGCCACTACACTGAAACAAAGCAGCACTTGACACCATTTCACCCCCTGCACCTGTTGCCAAATAAAAAACTTGTGGTGTGTTGGACTTCAAAGTAACTGAGATGCAAGCCCCAAATCAAAAGTGTGACAGTCGGAAAGTAATAAAGAGGTTCAATAATTTGCATAATACCATACCTTCTCCCAACTGCCCTCCATGACGTGAGCCCTGAATTTAGCAGCAGATGGGTGCTCCAACGTGCATCCAGACTCAGCAATGAGGTGCTCTACCGTTTGGCTGCAAAAGCCAAAATTTGCAATAAATAAAAGCCATCAAACCGTAACTTGTTACTAAATCTGTGCAAAAGAAATCATCGATGGGTTTGTTGTGGACGGGCCAAGTTGGGATCCAGCTTTGCACTCACGGGTCAGTTGACACACGCGCTAACAGGTGCCCAAAACACAAGCTGTCTGAAGAAACCGAACATCCAAAAACACTAACAGCCCCTCTAACACGCACATGAAACACATGATATTCACACAGAAATCTTAAATCATATTTCTCCATTTGTTGTGAAATGTGATCGCCAGGATTATATCGAACGGACAGCAGGGTTCGTCACCAAAGACTGAAGGTGCTTACTTGAGTCCCAAGCCTCGCAAATGCTGCCCAATAAGGCGGACAATGTCTTGATCTGTGCGTGAAAGAGCCTTCATGGCAGCAGATTTAGAGTTATTCTCGAAGATTTCGCCATTCGTAGCAGCAGGACACAACCCATTCTGCTGTGAAGTTGTCGCCTCCTCGCTCTCTCCATTGTGCTGTGGGCAGCCATTGGCCTGCATGTTACCAGCAGAGATGCGTTGCTTTTTGGGCGGTGGGGGCGAAAGACCACCGTCTTCTGAGTCTGAGGACGATGCCAGTATTGCTTCACGTCAAAGCTATGGTTTGTATCGGTCAGGACGTACAAACCATAGCCAACTTATAAAGACAAACAATCGATACCCGAGCTGAACTAGTCTCCTGTGACCAAATTTGTTTTGCTGTGTGACGTCACCAGATATAGCAGGGATGATGGGAAATTCCAGCAAAAGAAAATCTACATTTTAGCTCATTACATTCCCCGCAACATTTGAAATATGAAAAGATATTTACAAAGAAAGCTCAGCTTATTTTAGCTTTTTGCCAGTGAGTAAATTTTCCGCGAAAACCTGAAGAAAAGTCTAAGGCTTCACTCCCCTATGTTGTAAAAATGGGCGATCCCGTTTCCTTCTTGATCCCACTTGTACAAGTACTTTCAATGTACCACTATACCGCTTTATCACAAACAATGGCTATTTAACGAACTTGTGTGTATGAAGAACAAAAAATCGTTAAAATACGTTAAACACGTTAGCAAGAACGGACATTCCATATGATGAGAAAATTCAACTAAAGAAAAACACAATACCTACGAGCCATCGCGCATACCTTTCCTCTACCAACCTATGAGCCATCGTGCACACTGTAAGGATGTGAGGAGTGGGCCGGATCTGTAAAATCAAAGGTTTTTTTTTTCTTTTTCTTTTAACATATGATGAAGAGTGTGTAAACTGGAATTTCATGTGAAATGTTTAGGTTTGATTTTATATAGTGCCTGACCCACCCACCCATAGTTCAGGCCAGTGTGTGTGTGTGTGTGTGTGTGGGGGGGGGGGGGGGGGGGGCTGGGCGAGAGTCTCAGCAAGTTGTGTGTACCATTTCATCCTTTTATATTGTATGTGTGCACATGGGTTTGTTGAGCGAAGATGGCTAAAACACTGAAAACGATCCTGAAGTCCATGGAGTTGTGGTTGTAGTGCATCAAAGACTATAACTGGTATCGAGAGAGACATATACATAACATTATGTCTCTGGTATCGATAAATGCTAGCCCTGAGCATCTCCTGAACTGTTGATCTCTTAATCCTCCTGTGCCACAGTCATTAACAGTCCGATTCATCTGTCTAGTCTATAGAGTTTGTATAATGTAGTATGGGGTGAGCCGGCGGTGGTCTACTGAGGTAGCACGTCGGATTTAGCCGCTGTGCTATTGAACGCCCGTCGCCAATGTCATGGCAATGAAGCGCGGGTTCGAGCCCAGGTCGAGCTTGTGATATGTGATACCGGTTTTTCCTGGTTACCGGGCTGCTCATCGGGGGTTTCTCTCCAGGTTATCCGGCTTTCCTCCCCCAGCAAAATTGTACAAAAATATATGATAGGTATTGGGTGGCGCTGCATCGCGGTGACGCGCTTCCCCGGGGGCAAGCAGCCCAAATTTCCCGAAAGGGATAATAAAAGTAGTAAAAAAAATACGAACTAATTAAGTCAGTCATTTATAACTACACCACCCAGTTAACCCATTACCATACGCATACGTCACTGAAGCCTCTGTGTTCGTAACGCCGCTGAGATTGAAAACTGATGCTCTCAAAGCTCTGGATGCCAGATAGAAGGTTGTTTCAAATGGCCATTGCAACCAGTTTTGCGACTTTGTGGCTTCCAATGTTAGAGAAATATGACTTTCTTTAAGCCCACGGTCCATTCCTGACAAGACCAGGACTAAACAGAAGCCTCTTAAAATAGCTACCAGTCAGCTCCATCTAGCTGGTCCTCCCTGATTCCTAATGCCGTCTGCTCGTCTGCTCAGTGCGAGGTACACTTCTAGAACAACTTTCAGAGTCACTACAATGGTCTCAGAAGCTATATTGTGACCTACACGATTCTGATGCACAGTCAGTGCATTTGATGAAAAGCTTTCAACACATAAAATTGTATGCCTGTCATACGTATTGAGACTTTAAAACACGCCAATCAATCGAACAAGAGTCAGGTCAAACACCTTGCAAAGGCAGTTTTATTTACCCATGGCACAACAACTAAGCAGATGCATACAAACTGTAAACAACCCACAAAATTTATTTCTAAAAAAAATATAAATAAATAAATAAATAACACAAAAATCAGTTCTACTGCATCAGATGTAAATAATTCCTCCAAACCCTTTTGTCACAATCATTGCCACAAGCTGTGTACCTATATGTACTGGACATTAAAGATTTATTTTTATTATTACTATTATCAATTTCAGGACACAGCTGAACACAGCGACTCATCCTAGACACTGCAGGGCTTTTATCCATTTGTACATGGTGTCCTTTTTTTTTTTTTTCCTTTTTTTTTTTAACCTAGGGTGGATGAAGAAGAGATTCCAACAGAGTATATCAGGTCATCGTTCAGACTGCCGTGGGGGGGGGGGGGGGGGGGCTCAAAGTTACCAAGTATCGCCAATTATCACAGCCATAGACACTCACAAGCAGGGTTTACTCTGTTGTAACCATCTGAGTCGTAACCACCTCGAACCCTGTGCAACCATAGAAATTGGGTTTACAATGAACTTCGAATCAAGATCCCTGTTTCAATGAAACAGTTTAATGTGGCATGCTCCAAGTGTTTACACTAAGAGTCTGAGGAAACCAACAAAATCTCACTAAAACTTAAAGGCTAACGTGTTGATGAAAATTACCATTACAAGACCCCTGAAGCTGCACTTAGAAAATTATTTAAAAATTCAAACACAGAAAAGCAAATGATGGCATGAAAACTGGTGACAGGGAAGACGTGTGTGTCTATGTCAAGGTCTGTGAAAGAGAGAGAGAGAGAGAGAGAGAGAGAGAAGACGTTGTGTGTGTCTGTGTCCAGGTCTGTGTGTGTGTGAGAGAGACAGAGACAGAGAGAGAGAGATTGTGGGACACAGGCAGGTAGAGAGAGGAAGCTAGGGTGGGCGTCAGTCTTCAGGTTTTATGTCTGCCACAAAAGATGACTTCAAAGACAGAGGGGACTGGAAAAAAAACTTGCACAACTTTTTAGGTAGAGAGAGAGAGAGAGAGAGAGCATTTAATCAACATGCACAAACTAAGGACTATAAATAAATGTACGCTTAACTATCGGCAAAAATCAACAAAATGTGTCAAATCCAAATCTGCAAAATAGCATTGAAATACAACACAACATTGCGCACAACCATATCTCTGGATGTTACATAAATAGCTATCACTATGTGAGAATAAAAGAAAAACACAAGAATATTTACAACAAACTGGATGAAATATGCATCATTATGTATGCCAACGGCAGCTCATGACAACTCTTACGCAAATAAAACAGGATTTCGTTTTCAATTTTGTAAATATACCATATCCTATGATATGCCTATTTGTGAAAACAGAAAATAATTCTGAATTTAAAAAGATGGTCCCTTCCTGGGGAAATAAGTCAGTTAACAAGTGAAAAAGCAGAAAATAGGTCCAAACAAGAAAAAAAAAAAAAACAACTCTGAAAGGACTTCACATACATGAAAATAATAAAGTGCAGTCATGATTTCACTGTACATATGCAATGCCCATAATCCTCAAACAAAATATTGCAAATGACCAAAAGTTTGTACAAACTTGTGCAATACAATGTAATCACCGTAGTGGTCAAACCAATGAGACAAATATTGCAGAGGCACCAATAAACCCTGTCCACCACATTTTTCGTCATGCTCGCTACAGTAGTAGACTGATCACAAAGTAAAGCAAAGCGAAGTGCTTTAAAACTATTGAAAGTAAATCCCTGTTCATAAAGAAACAGACCACCGACTGAAAAATAAATACAAGTATTTATTTTGAAGGCAACAAAGGGTTAAAAAATCAAACTGCGCCGGCAAATGAGAGAAAATCTGATTAAGAGTACCGGTAAGTGGTACACCCTGACATCATAAACTGTGACACTGTGAACAACATATTCTGTTTTCAGCTCCAGCATGGAATGGATGAATTCGCTGAACAGCTGCCACCCTGTCTGTGATGACCATATGAAAGTGCTGGCTGTCACACTGACTTCTGGCCAACAACTACCAACAAGCAAGTTCACAATGTAAATTGAAAACAAAATCTTCAATAAACAAAAGAACTGTTTACATCTGCTTGTGCCAGAAGAATGGGAGATTTCACCTGCACTCTGTACATAATGATCGCAATGTCCTACACAGAACGTTTACTATTTCTACACATTTGTGCTTTCCCTTTCCCTCCTCCAAAGAGTGCTTAAATGGCAAATGGCAGTAAGTCCATAACGTCGTTTTACGGGAAAAAGGGTGATTTCAAGATGAAAGACGCTGACATAATGGCCTTTTTCCTAAAATGATGTCAATGGACTTACTGCGTTTTGCCATTACATGGCAGAGTCTGTCCACCGTATCTAACAAATCAATCTGCTGGTCGCAGGGTAATCTGCAGGATAAGTGAGTCATCCACAACGAATGGTGAACCAGGCTCCATGAGCTCTGCCACTGTGATTTTCTTGTCCATCTCTGTGTCGGTAGTGTAGCGAGTCTTGGAGAAGGTCTTGCGGCCTGAAACGGACTTCAGTATCTGGTGGTTGTTGATGATGGACAGGTAGTATTCCACTGGCCGCGGCTGGTCCAGGATGAGGTTGGAATACAGCAGGATGCGGAAGTCGTCGCTGGTGGATGAGAACCCTTTGGGGTGAACCTTCAGTTCCCATTCCCAAGTCTGTGCTGGGTACGCTGATGCTCTTGTGGCGAATCGAAAGCTGACCTCTGCGCCCTTTGGGTACGTTGAAAAACGGTGGACGACAAACCGGCGGTCCCATCGCAAATCACTGTAGTTGCGCAAGAGGAAGCTCGACTTTGTGAAGTCCTTTATTTTGGCTCTGGTCGTCAGTGGCAGAGCGAGGAACTTGTACGCCTGCATGATGTACCGTTGAAACAGGTGAGGATAGTTCTCAACAAGTGTGCTGGACTCAAGTTGACACAGCTGCTCCGCAGTCATCATGGGAAAGCGGATGTACTCAAGAATGTCAATCAGATGCGTCTCCAGGTTCTCCTGTCGCTGGGGATGAGTTGGTGACTGAAGCCAGCGGGTGACTGCCAGCCACAGCTCATACTCATCCTTCACTCTCAGACTCGATGACCTCAGAAATTCCACCAGCTGGTCACGATCCAGGTTCACCCACTCATCGTTCCATTCGGCCGAACTCATCAGCTCGTCCATCTGTGACGCTAGTGCGGAGACGCACGACAGAACAAGGCCATCATGAAAGCACTTGGTCGCATACTGGAACCACACGTGGAAGACATCTTTCAGTTGGAGCTTTGGGATGATGAAGGACCGCGCAAAGTCAATGCAGACGTTGCGTAGATCAGCAACATTATACTTGTCAGCCAGGATGAGGACGGGCAGAGTAGTGTCCATGTTGAGCTTCACATGACACCCATACAGGAAGCGCAGAAACCTCGGGAACACTCGAACGCACACACTCTCTTCGACAAGTTGTACCTCCTAGGGACAAGACAAAGAAAGGGGTATACTCTTACCAGTTCCTACATAGTCTGCAAACTTGCAGAAACCTAATCATTTCTATTCATAATAAGTTCCTCAATCATTCAATGATGGTAAATGTACAGCATGCAACTTGCATAAAACATAAAAAAAAGCAAGATAACAGTTAATCAGTGTTTTTAAGCTTCTTTTAAGGTGTAAACAGATGGTAAGCGTATATCCATCTCTCTCAACAACAAAAAACCCCAAAAAACAATTACAAGAAGACCAAAAAAAAAAATATAAAAAAATCAACAACTAAAGCACACAAATTAAAGGACTTCAAACGTGATTTTTTTTTTTTTTTGTGGCAAACTACCTTCATTAGTTTAACAACAGTAACAAAAGCAATGCCTGACACCATAAGATTTTCAAGCAAAACGTGCAATTTAACTTTGCAACCTTAGTTTGGCAGAAGCATAATTGATGTTTCCTACATCTTCCTACCGTGCTTGCCGTCTCTGACAAGTCCCACTCAGAGCTGAACATGCGCTCAAACACGTCACTGGAGCGCACGAGGATCAGTTTGTGGGCAAAATACTTTTCGTTGCCGACAATCAGCGTGATGTCACTCAACAAAGGGTTGTTGTAAAACTTGGCCTGCTCCACAAGTGCCTGCCTCTCATTGCCATGACAGTCGATGCCCTCTGGACTCTCAAGGGCCAGGGATAGCGATGCTGGAGATTGGGGAGATGAGGAGTCATTGGAGGCCGAGTTGGGTGCTTGCTCCAGCCCATCCTCAGCACCCTCTCCGAGCAGCAAGTCAAGGGGTATAACTGGAGCCTGACGTGGGGGAGATGCCATTCTGCACTGAGGTATGAGCCTGAGAAACCAAGCAAAGAATTTGTTGTAGAATTAAAACTGTGTACCAAGACAGAAGATGCTGGCCCTGACATCTCAGGCAAAGAGATTCAAGAGAGAAAAAAATAACATAAAAAAGACTGTCACAGTGTTATTCAAATTTTTATTAACTAATTCTGTAAATAATGTGTATATCGGCCTTCGGAAAAATATGTACCGAGTGCGCATGCATGTGTCAAGACCCGAAGTCCCATCAAATCCCTGAGACCTCTGAACATTTAGTAGTGACAAAGATGTATCAGACGATCCTGACTGTGTCTCTCTTACATATGAAACACTACCCACACTTAAAAAAAACAAACAAAAAACAACTGCATAAAAACAATACAAGTAAACCCACAGGAAAAATAATAAATGCAATAAGCAATGAACATAGCTCTCATGGCAAGGATAATTACAAGTACAACCACTATTTTTACTAAATTTCAATGACAAAAGCGCTGCAAATGATATGAAATTACGCGCTGCATTTGATTTAAAAAAAAAAATTAACAGGCTATGTTGCGAAGTCTGAGAGAGACTGATCAAGTGATAAGCAGTAGCCGGAGGAGCATTTCGAAAGCCACTGCAGAAAACAGGACGGACAGGCGTTAAGAACGATCAAAAACTAAAGAAAACAAATACCTGCACTCTTGTCAAACACAACAGACCTTTTAAAGTTCTAAATAGGGATGCACTGCAAGCTGATTTTGGAAGTAAATAGCAAAAGGCTACACAAAGAAATGCACTGAATGCTACCCTATGGCTTATATCACATAGTTTTCTGCTCAGCTCTGGTGTCAACAAAACACAAAGACATAAACCCAGCACACTCGCACAATACTTACGCCCAAAACGCAAACTTTCCCAGTCACCTATGTACAGTCTGCATCGTATTTGCTGTGCATAAATTAAATCTGCATGAAAGCTATTTTGGTTCGTATGATGTTGTCGTCAGCTGTTCCTTTCTTCGACCCTTGCAGACTCTGAAGAAAAAGAGTAGGCCAGGGGAAATAACCATGCCTAAAGGTTGCCCCGGTGGCCCAGGGGGTCTGACAGGAAAAGGACAGCGAGGTGTCATTAGTATCAGAGAGACTACATAATAGTCACTCTGGTGGTATCTTATGATGATTTCTCAAAACAACAAAACAAAAATAAGAAACAAATGAAAATACAAAATTACTTTGAACTGATCCAGCCCGGCCGGGTCGCCTCACTGAGTCAGTGCCTCAGCCTGTCACCACTGCCGAGCTGCCAGGTCCGGCTGACGGTCCGCGGGCCCGGCGCCGGGCGCCGCCGACTGACTCTGACGGTCGGAACAACTGAATTTTTTTTCTTCAGTTTTTGGTCTGATAAAGCCTGTTGTGCCTAAGAGGAGACTAATTCATACTGATCAGTCGACATACATGTGACACCGAACACACAGCGTCTGTCTCAGTCGGCACTGACTGTGAGTGTGACTGTGACAGTGTCTGTCTGAGAAACTGCGGACACTGACAAACACACTGACACCGGCACCGGCACACACTGACTGACATCATCAGTGACCTGGTGACACCATCGGCACACACACACACACACACACACACACACACACACACACACACACACACACACACTGACACCGGGCACACTGGCACTGATACACACATAGTTTTCATTCAAATTACTGCCGGGTGCCATTGCCGGTAGTGATCATCTTGTTTATGAAGTTTGGCCTGAGTCAGTTCTAGTGCTATTAAAAAATTTGGATGACCACTAGTAGCCACTGAAACAGAGCAATTAATTAAATTTGCATTTTTGGGGGAAGTAATTTCATGATGACGCCGGGACTGACAAGGGTTTCTCTTGAGGACTTTTCCGACTAAAGTGTTCTCTCTCTCTCTCTCTCTCTCTCTCTCTCTCATATCATCTCAGTGTGTGCCGGTGCTGGTAATTTACAGCCAGGCCCACTCTACCTTTTCGGAATACCGTAGTTCATCTTGTACATACTGAAAATCCAAACATCAAGCTGTCCGAATCTGAACAAGAAGTTTGGACATAAACAAACGAACAAGCACAGCCCCCCCCCCCCCCCCCCAAAAAAAAAAAAAAAAAGAAAAGAAACCACAACAAAAAACAACGAACAAACAAAAAATAAAGACAACAACAAACAACAACAAACAACAAACAAAACAAAAATTTAAAAACTCAAACACACAACAACAACAACAACCAAACACTCAACTAAAAACAAAACCGACAACAAACAAACAAACAAAATCAACAGCATCAGCATGAACAAAACAGCAACAAATTTTAGTCTGTAGTTCTAATACAGAATAGAATCATCTCCTCTTGCAATGTAAATGTCACGTATTCAGTTGTCTTTACAGCCGGTAACATGTGTAACAATAATGCATTTTATGTTCACGTAAATACGAGTTGGAGAGTCAAGTTGACAAAACAGTCTGTCTTTCCTCGCATTTCTTACTGGAAAATCAGTAGGTTATAACAATTCAGGATCAATTCAGTGTCTCACTCCCCTTAATAAGTTCAGCGACTGTGCCCCACACTGCGCGATGTGGGGGCGTGTCCCTGTGCACGTGCAGCACGTTTCTCTCGGGCACCATACGCAGCAAGCGCTCCAGCGAGGCCATGGGCGGCAGGCGAGCCGGGTCCTCCATGAAGACGACGATGACGCGGTCCGGCATGGTGTCGGTGATGCTGCGCTGTGCTTGAATCACCGTGAAGCCTGACAGCCACTCGTCCATGGCAAAGTCACGTGTGACTAGCAGCAAAACCTGTAGAAATAGACAGGTGATAGCCCTTAGTATCAATTAAACGCTGATAGGAAAATCAGTAACAGAAACAGAACGGTATCTGAGACACACAGGTAAAAAAAAAAAACCCCAAAAACCCCTAAAACACGCACTCTTCATTGTGTGAACAATTCATAGAACTCATTCCATACCTTCCATGAGTCATCAATGTGTTGTAAGATACTCTCGGCACGAATGGAGCCCGGTAGTTCCTCACGGTCTCGCAGCAACAGACGCACGCCGTGACGTTCTTCCAGACAGGCGGGCAGCGTCATACAGGCAAACTCCCAGTCGGCGTCCGCGTAACCCACGTAGGCGTCCCTGCGGAAGTGCTCGCGACGGGGCAGACGCAACCGTTTCATGACCTTCCACACGTAACGCAGGTGTGTCCAGCTGCGACTGACCACGTACACAATCACCAGCACCAGCAGCTGCAGCAAGAAAGCGGCTGACGCAACTCCCAGCATTGTCTGACCCACACAACGGCGCCAGTGTGTGTCGTAGTGCGCCATCACACTGTGTGTGTTCGACACCTCGCCCGTCTCCGTCACGCACGTGTAGTTGCTGGCGAAGCTCCCGTCTCCGTCCAACTGTACCGCCGTGCTCCACAACCAACGCACAAAGTCCAGGTTGGAGCATGCGCACAGCAGAGGGTTGCCTCGTAGACGCAGACTCAAGTTGTGTGTGGAGGCCAGTGTGTCCAGTGCCTGTCTCTCGTTCGGTAGCAGCGTGGGCAGCATGTTGTGCGACAGGTCCAGCAGCATCAGGTCTTGGTGCGACTCCAGGTCCACGGACAGCGACTGCAGGCGGTTACCTGCCAGGTTCAGCTCCTTCAGGTGGCGCTGCGCGCGCAGCATGTGTGGATCGACGTGAATGAGGTTATTGAGTGACAGGTCCAGCGTCTGCAACAATTCCAGGTTTTTGAACAAGCGCCAAGCACGTGTCCTGAAAAACTCGGGATTGACGTGCAGACTGGACATTCTCAGATGACGCAGAGCGGTGCACTGATCCAGGAAAGATTCGCTGATGTTGTAACAGTCGTTTCCACTTAAATCAAAGCTTTCCAAACTGGTCAGACCTAACAATGGCGCTTGGCAACTTGAAAACCCCACATAAGAAATGTCTAATGTTTGTAATATGTTTGGGGTCCCAAAATGGAATGCGCGTGGCAGTATTGAGAACCGGTGAAATGCTGCTGATAGGTTTATGTAAGTGACCTTTGGAGGTATTGGTAAATGAAAATGAACTTCAGTCGGTGTTGTTTTGTCCATTAAAAAGCGGTAAACCCTGCTTTCAAATAATGTGCAACCGCCCTCCGTACGCGAATAAACATACTGCACACTAAGATCAAGTCTTGTCAGGTTTTCAAACATGGTAAACAACTTGAAGACAGTTGACTGACCGGCACCCCAGATACGGTTCCTGGATGCGTCAATTTCCTGAAGACATTTGACCAAAGGCGAACCGATGTCAAAGATTGAATTTGAAATGACTCGCTGTACATTCGTGTTGGCTATGCTCACTTTGGAGACACAGACAGATCTTAGGTACTCGGCGCTGTCTCGGTCAATTGTCATGTCTTGAAAATTTTGATTCCCTGACAAGTCGATGACGTCCATGTTTCGGTTTTGGAGTCCAAACAAAGACTTCAGAGCTGACGTTACCGATACAGTTGCCCTGTTAAAGTACAGAACCTTCAGCTGAGGGAGGTGACAGAACGCACACGTGTCCAGTGACGTCACGTGCTCACACTTTACGTGCAGGTTTTCCAGAGAGGAGTTTTGGAAGCCGATCAGTGTGGTGTTTTCAAATGACATTAGCTTGCAGTTGTAATCCAGTCGTAGAGTCTTGATCTTTCTGAGAACGGAGAAGCCAGTACCAAATTGTGACTGCGAAAAAAACGTCGATACTAAGGGTTTGAAGTTGTGAGAGCGGCCTGAAGATGTCCTCCGGGTATTCCCCCTCCCACCTGTCATCATTGCCGTGCAACTTGAGTTCCTGAAGGAAGGTCAGTGGATGGAAGACCCCGGGTGGGTAGGTGTGGTAGTCGAGCTGCAGCTGGTTGTTGGACATGTCCAGGAAAGTCAGTTGTCCCAGTCCCGTCATGGCGTCCACCTGCAGACTCTGCAGACGGTTGTCATGGAGACTGAGCCATTCCAGCTGCTGAAGTGGAGCGAAGGTGTAGTTGGCGAGTGATTGGTGAAGCTGGTTGTGACTGAGATCCAGGTGACGGAGGTGGGCGAGGTGGGGGTGGGACATGTTAGTCAGGACGGACAGCTGGTTGTGACTCATGTCTAGCCACACAACGTCATCAGGCCAGGTGCTGGGCAATGACGTCAGTTGTCGTCGCGAGCAATCGACGTGCAGTCCGTCCTTGTGCTGTGAGATGTTACATGATGTGGAGAGACAAGCAGACAGCCGAGTCAAAATGAAAACCAAAGGGAGATAAACCCACACCGTGCCCATTGCTGTAAGTATACAAAGAAAAGAACGACAGCAATTAATCCAAGCATGAACACGTCTGAATTACAGGGGGGAGGGGGGGGAGGCGGTTGGGGGGGGGGGGAGAGAGAGAGACAGGGACGGCGGATTCCAAAGAGGAAACCATTAGATACTGCCGTACAAACAAAAAGAAAGACATAGAGAAAGAAATCACACTCTTCCATTCCAAACTCGCCGAGAGAGACCACAAGGCCGAAGCTCTGAAACAAAACAAGGAAAAGGAGGAAAAAAGAAAACGACCTCAGTAGGCTGGTCACGGTGACCCCATTTCATCCAGGAGTCAAGGCGCGAGTCAAGAAACTGAGTAGTAAACTCAGGATTAAGGAAACCTTGACACTACATGACAAAAGACACCGAGTTTAAGGCCCACCCATAGGCCCACCCGTAACAGCGCATAAGGAGAAACAAAAGAACACAGGCGACTTTATCATCTCATCATTACTGAAGAAAAAAAAAACAGGAATTAGAAAACAACGACAACAACAAAAAAGAGGGGTTGGGGTGGAGAGTGGCTGAAGAACAAAAACCCGCACACATAACGGGGGAGATTAGCTATCAATTTCCCTTTAACAGTCTGCCGTGCATGATTGCACCGGAACAGAGGTGTGCTCTACCCCCCCCCCCTTCCCCCCACCCCCACATGCCACTGAGAGTAATGCGATCAAAAGCCGATCACGAGAGGATCGGGGGAGGGGAGGGGGACCAAAAAACACGCACACATACCGGGCGAGATGAACTATCAACTTCCCGGTCTGCCAGCTTGACGGTCTGCCATGCCTGACTGCACGGGAACAGGAGTGCTATATCCCAACCACCCCTATCCCTTCAACCCCCCCCCCCCCCCCGCCACACACACACACACACACACACACAACCACTAGAGGATCTCATGGGAAAAATACTTTTTTCTTATTAACAAAACTTCCTTCTGAAACTGTTTTCGACTGATTACAACTTGCATACCAGTTGGTTGTATAATCATCACGCCGCTCACTAGTGCCTGATGAATGTACGTCAGTGTTTCATTTTCAAGGGCCTGTGCTTCCGAGTCCCGGAACAGTTTTCTTATTGATTAAATTATCTTTTGAAGATGATTGTGACTGATTACACCATAAACTGCCAAGTTAAGTGCCAACTAGTCGTCTAATTTCAGTGCCAGATTATCGCACTGCTCATTAGTGATGAAAATACGTAACGTTTCACTTTCAAGTGCCTGTATTTCCGGTTACAAAACAGTTTGGGCTGGGGGCCACGGACAGAATGAGAGTAAAATAGACATAGATAACGTGTACAAAGTTTGGAACTTTTGTCCAGTCTGTAACGATTTTACAAATAAGGCCTCCATAAGAAACCGCACTAGCATTCCTCAGCTTGGAACAATCCGGTGCGCACAACAGCAGCAGAAGGCTCACAAAATCAGTTTGTACGGACTGTCAGTATCAACAGAATCAGTGAGAACTAAATAATCAACTTACCTTTCCGCTGTGCGATGTCAGTCTTATTCGGTCAGTTTGTTAGCACTTTTCACAGACTGATCCTCGCATACACTAAACAAGCTCTGACAAGTCTTGTCAGCCCAGGTACTTGAACTGGACAAAAAAAAAATAAAAAAAAATGCCACAGCCGGCTGACGGTTTCGCGCATGTCAGTTAAGGTTGATCGTCCCTTTGACTGACTGCCTATGAGTAGATTTTGACAAGAGTAGATTTGAAAGTAGTATACAGGCATCTGGCAACACTATGTACTATGTGCCAACTACGCGTTGAGTTCTGAGTAAATGCACAAGTTGTTCGTTAAAGAAAAACCTGTTTGACTGAGCTAACCCATGAAGATATGCATACCATCTTCAAGTTTTGGACGTAAATTGTGAGGATGAAAGATTAATTTTCTAATCTGAACTGCTGTATTTAGACACTACTCTAATTGTCAGTGCGCTGCCTTCAAATCTGAGTAGTTTGCTTCTTGTTGTTTTAGTTATTTATTTTATTTTATTTATTTTTATTTATTTTTTTCGTAAAGTTCTTTCCCTGTGAGTAGATTTTTATGACTTAGTACGCAAATCAGTTCTACACTACACATGATATTCCTCAATACTGGTTAAAAGCTCAGACTAGAAAAATCTATTTCTAACATCACCTCAAGGAATTACACTCAAAGGCTTTGTTTGAACTAAGCCATATAGTCGCTAACAGGGATTACGAGACAGAGTAAGGTGCGTGAACGTCACGACTTTGGAACGCGGTGACGTCAGTAATTTGGCATGTCGTCATCACTTGTCATTGTTGCACTTAGGTCAATAGTTTCATTAGTTTTGTTGTACCATTCTCTAAATATAGCAATGGCTTTGGTTAATCTCAATGAACTGGAGACGGTCCCTACTGTCACTGGTTCCTTTCCATGACAGTCCGCTGAGCGGCTAGTACTGAAATGCGAAGACACGGTCGGAAATTTTGCTTTAGTTAGCAAGACAACTTCAATCTTTCACTTTATGATTGTTGTCCAGAGTAAAATCGTCTTGCAGCGTGTAAATAGAGTTTTCACAATGAGGTGCCCCCGATTACGGAAAATACACCACACGAGTTTGTTGATTTCGACCGTAAAACTGCGAGTTTTAACGAGCAGTTTTACGGTCGAAATCAACAAACGAGTGTGGTGTATTTTACGTAATCGGGGGCACCGAATTGGGAAAATTATTTATACCACGTCCCTACCTGCATTTCTTTGATTTGAAAGCTGACATCGGCAATCCAAATGCTTCACGCGACATCACTGACTGAGGTGCTTTACCTCGCTTTGTCCATAGGCTTTGAGAAGTCAGCTGGTCCGTTTCGAAGCCTCCGTCGTAGTAGAGAACTGGAACTAGGCTTACGCTTGTCACAAACACGACCGCTTGTTGATAAAACGCAGCTTGAAAAGATCAACAATTCCACGTCAAGCGACTGGCAAAGCTCCTTCGTCCCCATTTCCGTGCGAAGTCGAACTACGTCATGTCGTGACGTAAATTATTCTTTAGTCTCTTTTCGCGTCATATCGTGACGCAAATCCTTTCACCAGAACACACTGCTGGAACACTGCTAGGAGTAATACATGTTCACTCTTTAGGTACAGCCATAAAATTCATGCGTGGTTGTCATGGGTACAATGTTATACCACATGTGGTGAATTATGGATTTTATACCGTGACTTGTAATAGTGGTAGAGTGGTATAAAGGTAATTAATGTTGATTGCTGCATTTAGTCAGCTTTGCGTTAGGGTGTTCGCGGAGGCGCAGATGGTAGTGCAAATGGATGGACAACCTTAAAAGCGCTATAATATCCATGCTTAATACTAAGATTGATAGAAGCCAGCTTACCTTTGTGACAGCTCGTGCCGGAGTGCGTCGCTACGCTCGAAATCAGTAATCTGTCTTCGTGATTTGTAGAGCTCTTAATGCGATACAATGCTGTCCTCCACTATGCACGAGCGATCCGAGGATAAAATTCAAATTCTCGTACACAGCGGTTCAATGATCATGTGATGCTGTCAGTGTCTAAGTCGTTTGACGCCGCTGAACATCACCAAACCGTGGTAACACATGTTACAAATTTGGCCCGTTGGAGCGGCAACAGGCCGCAGCAGGTATCCTCCCAAATGCGGGGCTGTTGAGGAAGCTGAGAACTGTACGTCCTTGGGCAAACACCCCACACCCCAAGTCACAGAAGTTTACCGGCGTCAGTGCGCTTTGCAAACTCCTGATTGGTTGTCTGTAGTCTGGAGTCCGGACAGAGTAATATGACCGGCGGACGCTTCCTGTTTCGGGAAGGTGATGTCTATTTCCAGGGGCATTGGGACACCCCCACGAACCTATGACGTCAAACGCGTCATGGGTTTGTGCGATCCTTTCGCTCACCAGTTCGGTTCGTTCGATCGTTTGTGCAGGCGCTCGTTTACCGTTACTCTGCTATGTCAGTCCGATGTTCCTCCACCGTACGTGTTGTAGTAAATCAACTCAACAACATGAGAAACCATCGTAATAGGCCATGACAGTACTACGGAGATGCATGTCGTACTAAAACCTGCCCGGGCATGGCAAACCTTGCCTAGTCGCACGGTTTTGCAGGAATTAAGTGTTCCAAGCCCATTTCATCTTAATACTGTCGCGATCCCTCACTACTGATGCTTTCTCGTGTTGTTCAATTCATAAACGAAGCATTCATGTACATGCAGGGCCCCTTGTATGCATTATATGCACGCAGGAACACAGTCATACCTTATGCAGGGGCACTCGTGTTCTTATCATGATAGCGCTTACTAATATTGTGCATTCATGTACATACAGGGCCATTCGATAGCATTATATGCACACAGGGGCATTCGTGTTCCTGCAGGGGCATTCATGTACCTGACACATGCTGTGTTTTGGGCACGTCATATGTCCTATAAACAACATTTCCTGTTGTCTTATCGTGATATTATTATGATAGTGCTTACTAATGATGTACATTCTACACTACACAGAGAAGCCTTCACGTTTTCTTTCACGTTTACGCACGAGCACACTGCGACTCCGTACTGTCAGTTATTATTTCGTACGATGGCTAAAATCCTAGGTGACTAAATTGATCTACGACGCGTTCATGTAAAAATCAAACAAACAAACAATCGGAAGAAAATTGGCGTTTTACATTCCTGTTCCACCACGTATCGCGACACGGGATACCAGAAAACACTTACAGAGCAGATCACAGTCATCAGCATAGCAGCTATGAGGTGTCTGTAAAATTCACGCACGTTGCACAACTGCTCCGAGCCTAGCGCGTCTTAATACTGTCGTGATCTCTCACAATGCATTCTCTGCAATGTTGTTCAATTCATCAGCGATGCATTCATGTACATTGCTGGGCCCTTGTTAGCACTATATGCATGCAGAGGCACTGACATAGCCTATGTAGGGGCACTCATGTTCCTGCAGGGGCATTCATGTACCTCACACATGGTGTGTTTTGGGCATGCCATTTGTCTCACCAACCACACTGCATTTTGTCTTCAGGTGTTTTTTTTCTTCTCCTTATTATCATGATAGCGTTGACTAATAATGTGCATTCATGTACAGGGCCATTTGATAGCATTATATGCACACAGGGGCACTTGTGTTCCTGCAGGGGCATTCATGTACCTGACAATGCTGCGTTTTTATGCATGTCATATGTCCTACAAACCACATTTCCTGCTGTGTTATCATGATATTATTACGATATCGAAAAGTTGGAGCACTAGCCCGTGATGTGACCTGTCATGTAAATGTTTTCTGGTCTCGCCGCCGTTTCCCGATACGTGACAAAAAACACGTGAAACGCCAATTTTGCGAGTGTTTCTCTGTGTGTGTGTGTGTGTGTGTGTGTGTGTGTGTGTGTGTGTGTGTGTGTGTGTGTGTGTGTGTGTGTGTGCGTGCGTGTGTGTGTTTAATTAAATTAACGCATCAACCACCTGTTTACATTTTTTTTAAAAAGTGCAAGAAATGTAAAGTGTGTATGTGATAACTACTGACAGTGACACACACTCATACCCACCCACACACACACACACACACACACACACACACACACACACACACACACACACACACACACACACACACACACAGCAAAAATCGTTGTTCAGTTCCTCCAAACTCATTCCACTCATCCAGCCCATAGAAGCGTTCGTTTTGGTCCGGGCAGGACCGGAGAACAACCCCGCGCCGGGCAGCTTTTAGTACAGAGCGTCTCGGCAGTACGGTCGCGGTGTCTTACGAGACCTAATAGCGTTGCTGAATTGATATACTACCACGCGCACGGTGGAGGAACATAAGAATTACCTTTCTGACATAGCAGGATGAGGCTAAATTACAGGGATGCGTATAATAACGTTCGGTTTCACCGAGCGAACCGCCGCGTGGCGAGGCGGTAGCGCGAACCGCCGCGTGGCGAGGCGGTAGCGCGAACCGCCGCGTGGCGAGGCGGCAGCGCGAGGGGGGACGCACAAACCCATGACGCGTTTGACGTCATTGGTTTGTGAGGGGGCCTGAATGCCCCTGGATATAGCGCGGACCTTTCGTGAATGTGCTTTGGGTGGTCGGGGGTAGAGGAGGGGTGGGGGGGGGGCGGGATCAGAAAGAGCGCCTAAATGGGACCGTTTTGGAAGGTTTCATATTTGTTTTTGTTCTTTTCTTTTTTCCGGTTTATTGGTTGTTGTTTTGGTTGTGTTTTGTTGGGTTTTTTTTTTAATTATTGTTTTTTCCCTTTTTTTTTCTTCCTTTCATCATCACATTCCCTTTGTTTTAATCTTTATCTCTTATTTTATCTTTCTACTTTATTTTTGTTTTAACAAATGTTGCCAGCGAAATTGTTTACAGCTAAGACAGCTTTTATACAGAACATACACAACAACACCAACTTTACAAGCAAGCCAATTTGCGTAAATTGCGTGCGTGCGTGTGTGCGCGCGTGTGTGCGTGTGTGTGCGCGCGTGTGTGTGTGCGTGCGTGTGTGCGTGTGTGTGTGCGAGTGTGCGCGTGTGCGTGTGCGTGCGCCAGAGAAGGAGAAACAGACAGGCAGATAGGGCCAGACAGACAGACAGTCAGAAGGCATTTTACAAGCATCTGAATAAAAAAAATTACATTAGTATGTCCTCGTTGGTGTCTCTTCAAAACAGTAGCTCGTTCACCATACTTTGTCGATCCTCTCAGTGCCCCTTTCAAAGCGGGCAAGTTATTCCCACTTTCCTTATCCCATCCCTAATTTCCTGGTTCAAGATGTCACTTTCTACTTACCTACTCAGTCTATTCGTTAGAAACACACACACACACACACACACACACACACACACACACACACACACACACACACACACACACACACACACACACACACACACACACACACACACACACACGTTGCACGGCCCGTCAGTTTGACTGATATCACCCATACGTGGTGGTCGCAAAAGAACGTCAGTTAAACTGCCCAACACTCACCCATCCACCCTCGTCATACACACAAGCTACATATTTTGTACACTCTGGTCATAGCGGCGGAGGCCGATCCCTGGTCACAGTACATGCTGACAGTATTAGGGCATGACTGATATCTCAGTCAAAGCATGTTCGCAGTGCATTGTATGTAGGTGAGGTGGTGTTTTCTTTCCCCCCGATACAGTATATATACGGGCTATGATGTTCATTCTGGTCGCTCGTGCCGCGGAAGATCCCTATGACGGTACGCGTATTCACTGGTATTGACTCGGCACACACCCTGCCAATTCACATAGTACAGTTAAAATCCGGCTCATTGAACGAGGAAGTTCGGCCAAGTTGAGTTTATGTGACGTTGGCTGAGAACTAAGGCAACCTGCGGTGCCGGCCGTGTAATCATCCACATCATAAGGTGTGTCATACCAAGGGAAGCTCCCCCAAAATCGCACCCGTGAAGTGGGTGAATCTCGGCTGTGTGGCAACATTCTCCCCACCGGGCCCACAGCACACCCGCTCTGGGTAGGAGCCGACCTAGGTAGGAAAAATCCCGCCTCCCTCGACTGGGAGTCGAACCCGGGTCTCCCGGTCCATGGTCCGAAGTGCTAACCACTACAGTACGGGGGTTGGTCATCCATCCATACTTTAACTCAAAGCTGGTTTAAGCTAAATAAGTGAAAAGGATGTTTGATTTGGCAAGCTATGATGAGAGATCTCGAAAATTCTTCAGTGAGATAGGGATAAAGTCTATCATCATCATCACCACCACCACCACCACCACCACCATCATCATCATCGTTTCAGGACGCTTGTTTCTGCAATAAGCAAGTTCCAAGCATCTGGCTTACATGACATGATAAAACGGAATATGACAAATAAAAAGCTGAATGCATAAAAGACATTCATTAAGAACACACAAAATTTTCACCACACACACACACACACACACACACACACACACACACACACACACACACACACACACACACACACACACACACACACACACACGTGCAGATGATCATTGTCTTATATAGCCAGCTAAAAGCTCGACATGTTTTAATATTTCTGAGTCAAAACAAATATACATTAGGAAAAAAACAAAACAAAAACCTTTGTCTGTAATGTAACATACAAAAGCAGATAATAATGCAGATAGTAAGAAACGTTTAATTAGCAAAAGAAAACATTGAGTCCCAAACTTTATGGAGGATGGTTCTCTCCCAGAACGTGCTCAGCCAGACTGTCCCACACTGCGTGATGTGGGGGCGTGTCCCTGTGCACGTGCAGCACGTTTCTCTCGGGCACCATACGCAGCAAGCGCTCCAGTGAGGCCATGGGCGGCAGGCGGGCCGGGTCCTCCAAAAAGACGACGATGACGCGGTCCGGCATGGTGTCGGTGATGCTGCGCTGTGCTTGCTGGACCGTGAAGCCACACAGCCACTCGTCCATGGCAAAGTCATGCGTGACAAGCAGCAAAACCTGTGGAAATAGACAGGTATCAATAGTATCAATTCAACGCTGACTGGAAAAGCAGTACCAGAAACAGAACGGTATTTGAGACACACAGCTTAAACAACAACAACAACAACAACAACAACAACAAAACGCACTCTTCATTGTATGAACAATTCATAGAACTCATTCCCTACCTTCCAGGAGTCATCGATGTGTTCCAAGATACTCTCGGCACGAATGGAGCCCGGCAGTTCCTCACGGTCTCGCAGCAACAGACGCACGCCGTGACGTTCTTCCAGACAGGTGGTCAGTGTCATACAGGCAAACTCCCAGTCGGCGTCCGCGTAACCCACGTAGGCGTCCCTGCGGAAGTGCTCACGACGGGGCAGACGCAACCGTTTCATGACCTTCCACACGTAACGCAGGTGTGTCCAGCTGCGACTCACCACGTACACAATCACCAGCACCAGCAGCTGCAGCAAGAAAGCGGCTGACGCAACGCCCAGCATTGTCTGACCCACACAACGGCGCCAGTGCGTGTCGTAGTGCGCCATCACGCTGTGTGTGTTCGACACCTCGCCCGTCTCCGTCACGCACGTGTAGTTGCTGGCGCTGCTCCCGTTTCCGTCCAACTGTACCGCCGTGCTCCACAACCAACGCACAAAGTCCAGGTTGGAGCATGCGCACAGCAGAGGGTTGCCTCGTAGACGCAGACTCAAGTTGTGTGTGGCGGCCAGTGTGTCCAGTGCCTGTCTCTCGTTCGGTAGCAGCGTGGGCAGCATGTTGTGCGACAGGTCCAGCAGTACCAGGTCTTGGTGCGACTCCAGGTCCACGGACAGCGACTGCAGGCGGTTACCTGCCAGGTTCAGCTCCTTCAGGTGGCGCTGCGCGCGCAGCATGTGTGGATCGACGTGGATGAGGTTATTGAGTGACAGGTCCAGCGTCTGCAGCAATTGCAGATTTCTGAACAAGCGCCAGGCACGTGTCCTGAAGAACTCGGGATTGACGTGCAGACTGGACATTCTCAGATGACGCAGAGCGGTGCACTGATCCAGGAAAGATTCGCTGATGTTGTAACAATCGTTTCCACTTAAATCAAAGCTTTTCAAACTGGTCAGACCAAGGAACGGCGCTTGGCAACTTGAAAACCCCATATAAGAAATGTCTAATGTTTGTAATATGTTTGGGGTCCCAAACTGGAATGCGCGTGGCATTATTGAGAACCGGTGAAACGCTGCTGAAATGTTGATGTAAGTGACCTTTGGAGGTATTGGAAAATGAAAACTAACTTCAGTCGGTGTTGTTTTATCCATTAAAAAGTGGTAAACCCTGTTTTCAAATAATGTGCAACCGCCCTCGGTACGCGAATAAACATACTGCATACCAAGATCAAGTCTTGTCAGGTTGTTAAATCTGGTAAACAACTTGAAGACAGTTGACTGACCGGCACCCCAGATACGGTTCCTGGATGCGTCAATTTCCTGAAGACATTTGACCAAAGGCGAACCGATGTCGAAGATTGAATTTGAAATGACTCGCTGTACATTCGTGTTGGCTATGCTCACTTTGGATGGTTGGTTGGTTGGTTAGCTGGGGTTTATCGTCCACGCCACAACGAGGTGATTGCAGACGGCCCTAGGGGGCTGGTTATGGGGGATGGGGATAGCTACCCTAACTGTACAGTCCAGCTGAACACTTTTTCAATCCAGTCAGACTGCCAGGTCGGCCACAGTTTATGTATCCTTGACTGTAATGGACAAGTTACACAAACAGATCCAGTTCACAGTCAGTGGAAGCGGGGCAACGTGAAAAGGCCTGTACAAATTTTGACCCTGTCGGGATTCGAACCCGGGACCTTTCGATCTCGAGTCCAACGCTCAATCCGTTGAGCCACCGACTCCCCCTCACTTTGGAGACACAGACAGATCTTATGTACTCGGCGCTGTCTCGGTCAATTGTCATGTCTTGAAAATTTTGATTCCCTGACAAGTCGATGACGTCCATGTTTCGGTTTTGGAGTCCAAACAAAGACTTCAGAGCTGACGTTACCGATACAGTTGCCCTGTTAAAGTACAGAACCTTCAGCTGAGGGAGGTGACAGAACGCACACGTGTCCAGTGACGTCACGTGCTCACACTTTACGTGCAGGTTTTCCAGAGAGGAGTTTTGGAAGCCGATCAGTGTGGTGTTTTCAAATGACATTAGCTTGCAGTTGTAATCCAGTCGTAGAGTCTTGATCTTTCTGAGAACGGAGAAGCCAGTACCAAATTGTGACTGCGAGAAAACGTCGATACTAAGGGTTTGAAGTTGTGAGAGCGGCCTGAAGATGTCCTCCGGGTATTCCCCCTCCCACCTGTCATCATTGCCGTGCAACTTGAGTTCCTGAAGGGAGGTCAGTGAATGGAAGACCCCGGGTGGGTAGGTGTGGTAGTCGAGCTGCAGCTGGTTGTTGGACATGTCCAGGAAAGTCAGTTGTCCCAGTCCCGTCATGGCGTCCACCTGCAGACTCTGCAGACGGTTGTCATGGAGACTGAGCCATCGCAGCTGCTGAAGTGGAGCGAAGGTGTGGTTGGCGAGTGATTGGTGAAGCTGGTTGTGACTGAGATCCAGGTGGCGGAGGTGGGCGAGGTGGGGGTGGGACAAGTTAGTCAGGACGGACAGCTGGTTGTGACTCATGTCTAGCCACACCACGTCCTCAGGCCAGGTGCTCGGTAGTGACACCAGTTGTCGTCGCGAGCAGTCGACGTGCAGTCCGTCCTTGTGCTGTGAGAAGTTACATGATGTGGAGACACAAGCAGACAGCCGAGTCAAAATGAAAACCAAAGGAAGATAAACCCACACCGTGCCCATTGTGCTGTAAATATACAAAGAAAAAAACGATAACTATTAATCCAAGCATGAAAACGTCGGAACGGGGGGGGGGGGGGGGGGGGAGGATGAGGGTGGGATGGGGGGTGGGGAGGCGAGTCCTCTGGTTTTGTTCGGGTCTCCAACGAGCTGAAAACTCTGCAACTGACCGGCCCCCGTAGTGTAGTGGTTAGCACTTCGGATCATGGACCGGGAGACCCGGGTTCGAATCCCAGCCGAGGCAAGCGGGATTTTTCCTACCTAGGTCGGCTCCTACCCAGAGCGGGTGTGCTATGGGCCCAATGGGGAGGCTGTTGCCACACAGCCGAGTTTCACCCACTTCACGGGTGCGACTTTGGGGGTGCTTCCCTTAGTATGACACGTCTTACGATGTGGATGATTACACGGCCGGCACCGCAGGTGCCGTAGTTCCCGGGCCTGGTTAATGCCGGGATATTTATGAAAGGAAGCGTGGAATGCGGCCCTGTCCCGCAGTCCCAAACCACATGGACCTCCATAGCATCATCTTACTATCATCCTCATCTCCATCATCATGCATAATAAAAATTGCCCCAGCTTCCGAGTCCTCCGTGGGTTCCACCCATGACCTGGGAGGAACACCTCTGGAGCTGGCAAAGAGTTGGGGCAGCAAACAAAAACAAAAAAAACTCTGCAACTGTGACAGAGTTGCTTGCATTAGGCGCAGTCGCAGGAGTCGCAATTAACAAAGAAAACGAAACAAAAACAACGAAGAAGAAACACTGTTTGCGACTTTTTGTTGAGAATGTAGACCTTTGAGATGAGCAGCAGTGACGAAACGATCCGTGAGACGGGTGATTGTAGCTTGGAATTCTGCGCCAGCGACTGTAGGGTACAGGGCACAGATGCAAATTTCATGAAAACGTTATATATTCCCATTAAACATAACGTTGCGTATGACACCCTAGAAATGCTTCAAAACTCACACACAAAAAATCACAAAAATCCAGCAGCCAAAGACTCATGTATAGAGTAAATTTCAACAAATTCCAATATTCCGGTTTTTTTTTTGTTTTTTTTTTTTTTGCAATGTTAGCAGTGACCACATACGCCCTCATTCCTCTGTCGTCTGCTGGCTCTTGTGCCAGCCGCGCATGAATACAAATAGTCCACAAGCCAGGCTCATTTTTCCCTAATTTTACTGTTACCTGGCATGAAACTTATTTACAAAGTCAAAAACAAAAACAAAAAACCGCCCAAAATTGCCGTTTTTTTTACTCTGCACATAAATCCAAAAAGGGGCAATTATATATATATATATATATATATATATATATATATATATATATATATATATATATATATATATATTTTTTTTTTTTTTTTTTTGTAAATTCTATGAGTGGTCTGTCGCCTTTAACTTGATAGTGACACGCGCGGTCAGAGGCTAAGACGGCCGCTCACAACTCTCAGATCAGTTATGTGCACATAGCTGAATGTTTTGAAGCACAGCTAGCTGAATCAGTGCTCCAACCTATTAGAACCCCCAGCATCTCTCAACCGCCTCCGCTTACTATGAACAATTCGGTGCACACAACAGCAACAGAGAACACTCACAACAATATCAGTTTGTACGGTCCGTCAGTATCAAGGTTTCAGCAAAGACAAAATAATCAACGTACCTTTCCGCTGTGCGTTATCAGTCTTATTCAGTTTCAGTGTTCGCACTTTCCACAGACTGAGCCCCGCATACACTAAACAAGCTCTGGCAAGTTGTCTTATCAGTCGAGGTACTTGAACTGAAAAAAAAAAAAATTCCAAAGCCGGCAGTTTCGAGCATGTTAAAGTTGCTCGTCCCTCTCACAGCCTTTGAGTAGAGTTTCAAGTTTTATCCCCTATGAGTAGATTTTTATGAACTTTTTCTTCTTCTGGTTTTTTTTTTTTTTTTTTTACTAGCACGCATATCAGCCGGTTCTACACTACAAATGATATTCCTCAATACCGGTTATAAGCTGAGAACAGAGAAATCCCACTATCAGTTTCACCTGAAAAAAAATTCAACTCATGCAGCGTGTAAAGGTAGTTTATGTCGATTGCTGCATTTAATCAGCTTTGCGCAAGCGTGTTCACGGAGGCGCAGAGGGTAATACAAAGGGACGGACAACCTCAGTTAACCTTAAATAAAATATCCATGTTTAGTACTAAGCTTCATAGAAGCCAGCTTACGTTTGTGACAGCTCGTGCTGGAGTGCGTCTCTACGCTCGAAATACTCTTCGTGATTTGTAGAGCTCTTAATGCGAAACAATGTTGTCCTCCACTATGCACGAGCGGTCTGAGGCAAAAATTCATACTCTCGCACAAAGCGGTTCAATCAGTGACCATGACGACCTTTGAGATGCTGTCAGTGTGCAGTGTCTAAGTGGTGTGACGCTAATCAGAACGATCTGTGAACATAAAAATCTTACAAATGTGATCTTTGGGCAGCAGGCCGCAGCATGGCAAAGTGCCGAGGTACGGCAGTTCCTTGGTAAGCGGGTTTTCCTTTCCTTCACAAATGGGCTGCTGCATACGCTGCATGAGAACTGAAAGCCCCTGCGCAAACAATGTTCACCTCACGCCCCATGTCAGAGAATTTTATGTGCGCAGGCTTTGCGAACTCCTGATTGTGTGCGTGCGTGTGTGTGTGTGTGTGTGTGTGAGAGAGAGAGCGAGAGAGAGCGGGCGTGTGTATAACAATACCCTTAGGGCCGGTGCACACTAGCGTCGGTGCTACATCGCACGCACGCACATCCTGTAGTTTGGAGCCGGGCGGCAGAGGTGCATGAGCTTCCTGGTCCGTGAATGTCCTCGCTGGTGTCTCTTCCCAACACTAGCTCGTTCACTGACCATACTCAATCGCCTCAGTACCCCCCTCCCTCCCCCCCCCCCCCCCCACAAACAAAAAGACTTTCCCTTATCTCATCTCCACCTTCCTGGTTAAAAATGTCAGTTCTATTTACCTACTATATTTATTTAAAAAAAAAACAAAAAAAACTGCACTTGAATTTTCAGGCCAAGTCCGGTAAGCCGAAGCCTGAAATAAAGCAGTTTGTTGTCTGTAAGCAGGATCGTTCATGTCAGTCTGCACCCCTGCACTTCGAAACGCGTCGACCGTTCGCCAGAATCCGCTGCACGACTGTTAGAAGCCGGAATAGAATAGTCATACATCGCTTCATAGCCATGGGAACTATGACAGGAAAAATGTCTTGGCTGTCCGTGAATATATAGGACAATTGTCCTGAATATCGTCCATTGGTACCCAGAAATGATCGGACATATGTAATGATATATGATATGGGCTCACACAAAAGGGACAGAAAGGGTGATTTGGGGCATGTGGAGGTATCGAAAGTGCAGAAAATAAGCTTTCTCATGTAACAAAACCTTATTTCTGTCCTGAATATCGTCCATTGGTCCCCAGAAATGATCGGACATATGTAATGATACATGATATGGGCTCACACAAAAGGGACAGAAAGGGTGATTTGGGGCATGTGGAGGTATCAAAAGTGCAGAAAATAAGCTTTCTCATGTAACTAAAACCTTATTTCTGTAGCACAATGAAGGCCTGATATAAGTTTATTGAAACATTGCTGACCGGGGCGGTCGGTGGTCTAGTGGTTAGAGACTTGTCATCAATGCGAAAGGTCAGGGGTTCGAGTCCCACTGGGGGCAAAGAATTTTTCCTTCTCGTATGTGGCACCGTTCATTCGGGCCGACCGTCAGGGGTTCTCTCCGGGTACTCCGGCTTCCTCCCCCTCTGCTTTGGAAATGTTCAGCCCACCAAATTTGAAAAAATAAAAGCAATTCTTAATTCCGAAATTCAAATAGCTGAGCTGAGCCTTCGCACCACGTGATTGTGATGTATTTATGTCCAGTGTGTGAGAGTGCGCGTGATTCACGTGAGCGTGCGTGTTGGGCTCAGTTCGCGGCGCTTTGAGCCGATTCATGAAATTGGATAAAGCGCCTATACAATACTCATTATTATTATTATTATTATTATAATTATATTATTGACTAGCGGCCATTTTGCCAAACTGAATGGGTGGTAAAAGTTTGACACTGGTATCATGCCAGTAAGGCGTGGCTGCGCTAAACGCTCTTTTTTCCCCACAAGTTTAGGTTTTATTGATACTTGAAACTTTCACAAAACGAGTTGCATTAGTTGTTTAAAGAACTGAAAATGGAAAAAAAATCTCAAAATCGCTAAAATTGCCCTCACCCGCACCCCAAAACTAGGCAATTTACAAATTTACGTCGTACGTATGTATGTATGCATGTATGTGTATGTATGTTTGTATGTAGGTATGCATGTAGGTGTGTGCGCTAGACACACCCCATTCCACCTCATTCCATTACGTATATTTGCATATTTGTATGTGTGTGTGTGCCGGTGTGTGTGTGTGCCGGTGTGTGACGGTGTGTGTGACGGTGTGTGTGTGTGTGTGTGTGTGTGTGTGTGTGTGTGTGTGTGAGAGAGAGAGAGAGAGAGAGAGAGTAAAGAAAACTTTATTTTTCAACAGGAGAGGTAGTTAACGTGAAACAGTCAATTTTCATACCTGCCGTTGCTATTTCTAGTAGTATCTATCTAAATAGAGAAATACACACACACACACACACACACACACACACACACACACACACACACACACACACACACACACACACACACTGACATGTAATGCAGCAGGGAAAAAAAGCAAAATAGCAATAAAGCCAAAGGAAATGAAACTACACTCTAATAAGAGAGAAACATTTTCAAAAGAAGCGTGATGAACATACCAATAAATGTCAATACATGTAAGAATGGGCGAGATTAAACTGTGGGAAGATTAAACATCGTTTGACATAAGATATTTGAAGAAAAACTGTTTGAAATTTGTGACAGAGCTTGCGTGTTTAACATGGGCTGGAAGACTGTTCCATAATGCCGCTCCAGAAAATGAAAGACTGTTTTTAAAAATGTCAGTTCACGGCTTTGGAATGATACACAGGTTGTTTGAACTGCCATATCGGGAAGCTGAGTGGCGGCAACAGTCGGATAAATAGTTAGGAGCCTTTCTGGTCCATAGCACATATATGAAAATTCCTTTGTTGTTTAGCAGGCGTTTTGACAGGGGAAGAAGCTGCAGCTGGTTTAGCTTTTCATCAGCTGTAAGATGAAGGTTCGGTAAAAGTAACTTCAAGTTTGCTGCACGCCTATGAAAGGAGTCAGCCCCTTTAAATGAATGTGTCTGCAACTATCCCACACGGTTGACGCATAGTCCAAGTGAGACCGTATGTGCGCGTTGTAGTACATTTTGCGACTCTCCAAGTCAAGGAAATCCCGCAGTTTGGAGAGGGCGAATAGCTGTCTGGATAGCGTTTTGCCTAAGGTGTTAGTGTGGGCATTCCAACTAAGCTGATTATCAATTGTGATGCCGAGAAGACGATGTTCGCACACCTGCTCTATAGACGCGTTGTTAAGTACCAAATTCAGGGACAAAGGGCTAAGCTGGTCAATGCTTTTGACGGGTGGCTATTACCATGGACTTACTTTTAAAGGGTGTATGGACATAGAATTAATACAGCACCAGTCCCATACACCGTTTAGACCTTCCTGAAGTCCAATAACCACAGTAATATCATTATCAGCGGAGTGGAGCGATGTGTCATCCGCAAACATTCAATATGCTTACTAGTCCCAAAAAAAAAGAAAAAAAAAGTAGAGTACCAAGCCGGAATGGATCTCTGGGGTACGCCAAGAGATATGTTTCTGACTTTGGAGAATGACCCATTTAGAACTACTTTCTGCTGCCTATTCTCAAGATATGACCGAAAGAAAGAAACAACGGGTTCACTGCATAAATGACTTTGAAGTTTCTTGATCAAGGTGGCATGATTGACGAAATGAAACGCTTTTCTTAAATCAAGAAAGATGACCCCTGTTATCTGTGCATTTTTCATGTTGGATAACCACTGAATTGCCTGTGAGCCGAGTGAGAGCGGTATGGCATGAGTGCAGGGGACAAAACCCTGACGGACTGAAAACGGTGGATAAGTTGTCTGCTTTCTAAGTAGGCTTATAGGTGTGTGTGCACGTGTCACTCCAATGCCAATGGCTTTGATAAAACTGATAAGAGGGAAATTGGTCGGTATTTGTTTGGATCTGCCAACTCTCTTGATTTAGGTAGCGGAATTAGTGTCGCATTTTTTAGCTGTGAGGGGAGCACTTTCTGATGGATAGATAAATTGATAAATATACGTAAGGGAGTTGACAATATATGGTAAAGACAGTTTTAGGATCTGGGGGCTGATGACATCTGGTCCAGTTGAGTTTTTTGTTTTGCATGAGCAGCACCGGCTGTTCTTCTGTTACAGAATTCCACCAAGACGTCTGGACAGATATTTTCTGGGTTTTTTTTCTGCGACTTTGCTGAACTGAGATTCAGCCACGGAGATAAAGTGGTTATTAAATAGATCAGCAGTAACATTACTGGGTATTGCTGCAGACCTGTTATTAGAACTTCGCGTAAGGGAGTTAACAACGCGCCAGACTTCAGATGTATTCTTGCTGTCAGTGACAACACTGCGAAAATTTCTCTTCGCCTCTCGCACCGTGTACTTAACGCGATTGTAGCTAGCTGCGTTGACAAGCAATCTTGAGAGAGAGAGAGAGAGGGAGAGGGGGAGAGAGAGAGAGAGAGAGAGTGTGTGTGTGTGTGTGTGTGTGTGTGTGTGTGTGTGTGTGTGTGTGTGTGTGTGTGTGTGTGTGTGTGTCACTTTCTCTCTCTCTCGACATCCTGACACCTGGAACCGGGACAGTCGAGCGGTATAGCATTGGACTTTCACTGAACTTGCCCTCAGTGCTAGGGTCACAAGTTCGAATCCTGGCCGGGAGGCGGCCAAATATTTCTGCTGGCTATTCCCTCGTTGCCCCGTCAGTCTTTGACTGATATCACCCATACGTGGTGGGAAAAGGACGTTAAGCTGCCAATCACCCATCTATCCAGTCTCGGTTTGCAAGGGGTATAGTTTGTACACTCTGGTGGCTCGTAGCGGAGGATCCCTGGTCATGGTACATACGTTAAATTATTACGGCATGCCAGTCTCAACGCATGCACATTGTATGTCAAAGCTTTTCAGTTGTTGCTTAACTCCTGCTGAGTCAGCTTATGTGTACGTTAGTCGCCTGATGATGTCGCTGCACCTGCCAACTGAAACTGAATGTTAGAGAGAGAGAGAGAGAGAGAGTGAGACTGTGTGTGTGTGTGTGTGTGCGCACGCGCGCGTGTGTGCCTTAAGCGCAGCGAGTCCTTTGCATTTGGAGAGCAGCGCTCTATAAAAACTATGTATTATTATTATTATTATTATTAATGTGGGTTGTTGTTTTTCCCCGATACTGACATACTGACGGGCTATGTTTTGTTCATTCTGGTCGTTCGTGCCACGCGGAGGATCCCCAGACTGATGTATTGACATAATTAACAGTGCATATGATACACTCAGTTGACATCTGACACTGCTGAACGAGGAAGTTCGGCTGGATTGAATTCATGTCACGTTGGCTTTTTCCAGCTTCGCTCTCACTGGTCACTGTTCCGGGTCATGTCTAGCGGTGCAAACAGGGCAAAACAGGGATCCATTGCACTACGAGTATGCGTACGACACACACACACACACACACACACACACACACACACACACACACACACACACACACGGCGCACGCGGCACAAACGCACGCACACACATCGACGCACACGCCGGCATGCGCGCACACACACTGACACACACACACTGGCACGCACACACGCACATCTCCACACACACACACACACACACACACACGTATCATCAAGTCGGTCCAGCCCTTCAGTCACAAGGCTCAGTCACACTGACTGAAAGGTAAAGATGGGACAACAGAAATGATACTACCAGTAACTACTTCTAAAAATAACACTGAAACAATGCAACAACACTGAATAAACCAAAAAACAAAAACAATACAATAAACAAAAACAACAGCCGGTGACTGAAGGTGACACTAACACTTGTCAGTGCACATATCCTGCAGGCACTAGTTGCGCGTGACAGTTCTAATCAGTAGTAGGACTTCGTAAGGAGGACTTCGCTGAGCAGCGTAATCCATTTACATGTAAATTAGGCTCACGCGGCAGAGGCCGCGAGCTGCTAACGCGCTGCGATTAGCTAATGGTACCCCTAACATGCCTAATTTACATGTAAATGGGTTACGCTGCTCAGCGAAGTCCTCCGTACGAAATCCTACTAAATCTGACTAGTATCGAGACTTCGCTGAGGAACATAAGCCATTTACACGTAAATTAGGATCACACGGCAGAGGCCGCGAGCGGCGAACGCGATTAGGTAACTGATGGTACCCTTAACGTGCCTAATATACATGTTGCATTAAATGGGTTACGCTGCTCAGTACTCGGAGTCCTCCTTAGCCGGAAGTCCTACTTAGGATGTATCATGACTGTGTATATGTAACGTGTTTGTGACGTGTATTTAAAGTGTGTGTAGTGTGACATAAATTTAACGTGTATGTATATGTGTAATGCCACTCTGCTATTGTGAGGTGCCCAGAGCTCCAGCAGGAGGAGGTTCAGTGGGCGCCAGACAAATCATTATTATTATTACCGGCGGCTACTACATATGCCTGCAGTCTTTCGCAAGATTATTATAATTATCTGTCATAACTTAGTTTAGCATTATCTCGAGATCATTGTAAATATCTCTAGCGATAATTTTATTTATCCCTTTTTTCCTGCCATGGTGCTGCTCTAAGAGCGCAAACAGTCTTCATTGTAATTATCTCTAGAGATATTTTCAATGATCAGTGATAATTATAATCTTTTCAGAGCCGGTCTAGACTGAGATGATTTTAATTATCTTGGTTCACATTCGAGCTGTATGGGGACTACATTGTTCGTTGTAATTATCTCTAGAGATAATTACAACTCTAGAGATAATTATAACGATCACTGATCACTGTATATATCTCAGCTCTAACGATATTTACAATGACTGAACACAATTTTGCGTTCTCAGTAAGAGCAACACCATGGCGGGAAAAAGGGATAATTATAATTATCACTTGAGATATTTACAGTGATCTCGAGGTCATGGTAAATATGACAGATAATTATGATAATCTTGTGTTCATTGTAATTATCACCTTTTTGCGCTAGTAAGCCGTCACTGATAATTAAGTTCCCTTTGCCACTATGATGTTCACATAATTCAAAACTCTTATCTATGGGGTGATGGCAGTGCAAAAAGCAGACGACAGTTTCCTTCCTCTGTGACAATAGAGCAGTGAACATGGTCTAAATAAAGTTTTCTTCGTTGTTTTGACTTTTTTCTTCACGTAATGGCCATGTATTCACTTTTTCGCTATTAAATAAAAAAATAAAAATAAAAATTGGGGGTGATTTCCCTTTGTCGAAGTAACGCATGCGCAGTAGTGGACATAAGCAAATCAGCAAGATGGCTGCGACAACGACAGACAGCGTGAGAGAAAAAATTCTTACAGACTACAGAAAGAAACTGCTCGAACACAAAGAACTCGAGGCGAGATTAAAGGAGAGTAAGTCGGCTTGATTTGTCATACAATTGTTTTCGAAAAGTTCCATTGGTTCTTTCAGAGTTACAGTAATTAGCGTCTGCTCCTCGGCCAAATTCGCCTTGTCACCAAAGCGCTCCTGCCGGTGAGCCACGTTTGTGATTGAATTTAACGGTTTTGCCGTGTTCTAAACTGGTTGGGAATATTTATGAGTTATTTATGTCTGTTGCAGTGCGAGAAAACTTAAAGGATCTGACAAAACAGTACGATAAGTCAGAAAATGACCTCAAGGCCTTGCAGAGTGTTGGACAGGTGAGACAGTCAAGTTTAGTAGTACAAAGACTAGTAAGAGACTGAGAGTGTCAGTTCTGTTAAAGTATGAGGAAATTAACGGCAAGCATGTGTGTGCTGTCTCAGTGTAGTATGCTTTAGAATGTAAATTTGCCTCTGTTTCTTTCCCCCAGATTGTTGGAGAAGTTCTCAAGCAGCTGACCGAAGAAAAATGTAAGCAACTGCCAAGGATGAATTTTAGTGTTACCGATCGTAGGAGTGCAGATAAATAAGAATCCCTACAGGAGTACAGTAGCTCCCCATTTTGGAACAGTGCATTTCAACTTGAAGTGTAGTTGTATCATAGTACAAACAGTCATGAATGTCAGCAAAACCCCATTTCTGGAAACACTCCTGCCTGCAGTGTGCCTGCTGAGCAGTTTGGGGACGTGAGAGGATATTTGAATCAATGGAAATTTTATGTTCAAGAGTGGCCTATCCCATGTTCACATTTTCACATTGGTGACTTTATGTGTTGGTACTGTTGCCATTAGCAGCCCATTTCACAAATGGCTGAAGTGAAATAGCCACTCTGGCAATGTCAAGAGCTTCACACAGAACTGTGGCATCTGTTGAGCACAGTTTAAATTTTCAAGATATAACTTGATGTGGGTAGCATTGCCACTGCTGCTGCCGAGAATGTAGGACACAGTCCTTGACTTGTGGACTGAGTGAAGAGTTGGTCGATTGTGGACCCAATGATGAAAACCCAACTCTGAGACCAGGTCTGCTACCACAGTCATCGCAGCAGTCTGTCTTGCTGTCTCCTACTCTCTTACCTGATCTGCCTTTTACCTTTGAAGCTTTTACCTGCCTTTCCTGACGTTCTTGCTGTCCCTCCTTTCTCACCCAGCTCTCACTGTCACCCTTTCTCTCTCTCCTGCTGTGATGATGTGGACAGACTGCGGGGTCGCTGAATCATGATTATGAGAGCTGAGGGTCTGCAATTCAAACTCATAATTTTTTTTGTTTGTTTTGTTTTGTTTTTGGTCTTCTTTTTAAATCTGTGGGTTCCTACGTTACGCAGGGCATTCACTGATGTGGTATTTCATCAGTTGGCATGTTTGACTTTTCCAGTTATTGTGAAGGCCACCAATGGGCCACGCTATGTGGTTGGATGCCGTCGCCAGCTTGACAAGTCAAAGCTGAAATCAGGCACAAGAGTGGCCCTGGACATGACAACCCTCACAATAATGAGGTAACTACTATCAGATTCTTTGTCACCGTCTTACCTCCCCAGCTGTACTCCAATTGTAGTTGCAGGACAACACTGCCAGTCTTTTATCCTTCAGAAAAGGTCACCCGGTACTGCTGTACAGTCTGCAGAATTCTTCTTATACTGTGCACTACCAACACTGGTGCCGGGCCCCACAGACACCTGATGCCATTGAAACAGAGTAAAATAACGTGAATAAATTGAGAAATAGTATTTAATAATAATAATATTTATAGGGCGCCTATCCCCGGGGGTCTAGCTCTAGCTCTAGGCGCCTTACATTCTAAAACTGAAGTTAAAAAAAAAAACCCATTCACTCAGTGTACACTACGTATAAACAACTAAAAAAAAAAGTAAAACTAAAAGAGCACACACACACACACACACGACACGACGACACAACACGACTGAGTAGAAATGATAAAACTGTTTACAGAGTTTTTACAGTATTGGTAGCAGAGAACTGAGACAAGTTTGTATGCAGAGTATTTTCATTTCCGGTCTAGAAATGATTCACGATTGTGTCACTAGATCCCGAAGACCAGAATAGTGTTAGTCTGAGTGAAAGTGTTCTCAACAAGGCCTGTTTGAGTGTTTCACTTTTTTCCATAAACCTAGTTGGGGAGTAATTTCTCAAGTATCGTGCCCAGTGATGAGAAAGAAAAGGGTGAAGCACAGCTGTACAGGCATCCTCTGCTCTCTGAACTGTTCTTCTTGGCTGTCATCTTTTCCTCCCTCTGTCACTGACTCCTGTTGCCCGCCCTGTCCTGTTATTCCTTCCTGTCCACTCATTTTTTCTATCCAACTCTGGCTGTCATCCTCAAGCAGGGCTGTCTGTGCAGTGGGTGTGCTGATGATACTGTGATTATGAGAGCTGAGGGCATGTGAAGTATGCATACAACAGCAGCTGCAGCTCAGCTGTACTGTTGCACTTTTGGCATTTAACTGTTGTAGTAACTTATACAATTACATACATGTACAAAAGACAAAGTTAAATGGGGGGGGGGGGGGGGGTTGTACATGCAGTGGGTTTTTTTTTTTTTTTTTTAAATACATGTTTGAGCCAGGAACCCTAAGTGTTTAGGTTAGGGTATATCAGAACACACACACTATATTTCTCTCCCTCTATCTTTGTTGACTCGATCCTCATACTACAGCTGCTAGTGATACTAGTACAGTAGTAGAGTGTAATAACATGTTTCACAGTACATGTACAAGCATTAATATGGGCCGTAATGCTGGTAATATTCGACTGCTGTTGCACAAACTGTCTGTAAAACAACTGACACACTGCAGAGCTTTTAGTTTTACGCAGCAGTAAATTTATGAGTAATGTCTCGCTGCACTTATTAATATAAATTTGCCAGCTCAGCTACTGGTAGAGCTTCCATGAAATACTGTGTGAGCCACCTGAAACATTTTCCATTCTCCAAACTGCACACTGTGTCCCTCTTGCAACCAACCACACATGCACTCAAACACACACAACTGCTTGTAGTCAGACTCAAAAGGGAATGATGGCAGGGATATAGGTTAATTTACCCCAGTTGTAAACTGTACATGTGACTGCAATCAGTAATCCAGCTGTTCATTCTTTGAAAGTTATGGAGATGCTGAAGGGACCACTTTGCCCAGTGATGTAGAAAAGAAAATTTGAGGCAAATATGTTGTTGAGCTGGTGGCTTCTCCATGTAAGTTTATGTAAGACCGCTGGTCCATTTTGCCCACCCCAAACCTCTCGCACCCACAGCTAGCTTAACTTTACTTCTGTCCTCTATCTTAGGAGTTAAAGCCATCTGTAGGTTGTGGAGTGGTTTGTTTTTTGCACTCCAGCCAGTGAATGTGATTTGCTTGACCAACACTGGTCACGGTCACATGATTTTTGTTGTCTTGAGGGTGATAATCAGTGAGAATACAGCTGCACTTGCATAAGGTGGAGTCTGTGGTCTCCTGGTTTCGCCTGATGATGAGAAAAAGTATTGAGGCAAACAAGTGTTGTTGCGATGGCTGGTACTGGTAGTGTCCCTGTTTAAGCTTCTTACCCCCCACCCCCTGAACTACTACTGTACATTGTCCTCTGCTTAATCTTTTTGTTTTCTAATAAATTGTAGTCACTAGTACAGAGCCATCCAGTGTTAGTTTGTGAGGTGTACCCACACTTCAGCCAATGAGTGTGACACTGTTGGCTTGGACCAACCAGTCACATTGAGAATTGTTGTTGTCTGAGGGCAAAGTGAGGTGAAATCCACTTCAGATCTTCACACTCAGCACATTGATTGTGTCTGAAATGGTTGCTTTTGGGAATCATAATGTTAAAAGGATTCTGTGTGGTGAAACTGTTGTGTGTTTGCACAGGTACTTGCCTCGGGAAGTCGACCCTCTTGTGTACAACATGTCAGTTGAGGACCCTGGTGACATCACCTTCAACCAGATTGGTGGTCTCGGGGAGCAAGTGCGGGAACTGAGAGAGGTCAGTACTCTGAACACCATGAGGTACTCCCCAACAAAACAGTGGCACACTGGTCAGGTTGCTCAGCCTTTGTCACCAGGTTTCATGACTGCAGCAAAGACCAGGCAGAAGCTGTCTGTTGTACAGCTAGTCTTTATTTTAGAGAATGGTCCTCAGTTGCAAAATGCTCAGTGAGCTGTCTACAGTACCATATTGGCAAACTCATTAATTTAATGTCATGCATCAGTTTCTTGAAAATACATGTTCATGATTTCAATTTCTGCCATCAGTATTTATTCTGGTTTTACGATAGACTGATACAGTGTGTGAAGATAAAGCACTCAATCAGCAAAATCCTTTTCCTCTCCTCATTTTGATGAATTTTTTACTTTCTGTTCTTTCAGGTCATCGAACTGCCCCTGTTGAACCCTGAGCTGTTCCAGCGTGTCGGCATCACCCCACCAAAAGGTTGTCTGCTGTATGGGCCACCTGGCACAGGGAAAACACTGCTGGCTCGCGCTGTTGCCAGTCAGCTGGACTGCAATTTTTTGAAGGTATGAATTTGAGAGTTTTCTGTGCATGTCTTTTTGTCTGTGACTGTGAAATGTTCTACAGAATCATAAAAAAACACACACAACATAACGCCCTTTGATATTTCGGCAAATGTGTTGCCTTGGTCTTTCCTTGTGATTACCTTTACACTTTGAATAACCGTTTGCTCGTTTGTGATTTGAACATCATTGGGGGTTAGCTCCCTTGCGTTGCTCTTGTTGAAGTACCGTGTCTGTTGTCATAATTATACTATGACCATGGCTAGCAACATGACAAGTGTATTATTCCTGTCTGCTCAAGTATCACTGGCATGTTCGCAGGTGGTATCCAGTGCCATCGTTGACAAATACATTGGTGAGAGTGCCCGACTGATCCGTGAGATGTTTGCCTACGCCAGAGACCATGAACCCTGCATCATATTTATGGATGAAATTGATGCTATAGGTAGGTACCACTTGCTGTGTCATGTGCAGTAGTGTGCTGCATATTGCATTAATTAACCATGTGTAGATGAGAAATAATAGTAATCTTTCATGGGGTTTTTTTGGTGTGTGTGTGTGTTTTTTTGTTTTTTTTTAATCTGATTGACTTGGGCGTGCAGAATTTAAGAGATAAAACTCACACAGCCTTAAATTGTGATTTCATGTGACAACAACTGTGAAATTCTTTCAGTGATACTATTGTAAGAGTATATTATTGATGCAACTTATAGTACATGTACATACTCATTTTCAGGTGGGAGGAGATTTTCAGAAGGCACATCAGCTGATCGGGAGATTCAGAGAACTCTAATGGAGGTAAGGAAGTAGCGTCTTCTGCAACTCATTTGCTACTTACATACTCCAGCCAGGTGGTTATATTTACAGTCTGATGAAAGTGCGGGCAAAACATTTAGTGGTTCCCATTCTGAGTTAATTTGTTGTTTTGTTTGTTTGTTTGTTCTTTTTTAAGTTTTGGAAAAGTTTCAATAGTCTTTCCACATTTTGCTGCTTGCAGCTGCTGAACCAGATGGATGGGTTTGATGCTCTGGGTCAGGTCAAGATGATCATGGCCACCAACCGTCCAGACACTCTTGACCCCGCCTTGTTGCGACCTGGTCGTCTGGACAGAAAAATTGGTGAGGATCTTTCTGAAATTGAAAACATGGTTGTACTACATGTAATATGTTGTTTGGTTTGGTTTGTGTTCAGTGGATTTAGTTTGGTTTATTTTTTTACGTATACATGTACATTATGTATATTATTCTTCTCATTGCAGAAATCTGTCTACCCAATGAACAGGCTCGTCTGGAGATTCTCAAGATCCATGCTAACCCCATTGCAAAACACGGCGAGATAGGTGGGTGTCATTTTTATCAGGCGGGCAGTGTTGAATGCTCAGAGAGAGAGAGAGAAAACTCTGTGTGTGTGTGTGTGTGTGTGTGTGTGTGTGTGTGTGTGTGTGTGTGTGTGTGTGTGTGTGGAGTATATCAGGTGTGCAGAACTGTAGATATTATTCAGTATTCTGTAAAGAGTTGCTCAACAATAATTAAAAATTAAGCAGGCACTAAGCCCAAAAGCAATCTGTACCATTAGCTTTCCTTTTCTTGCTGCTGAATGTGTACCTGTTGGTATCTCAGTTATTCATTATCGTCTGCGTGTGTTCCAGATTGGGAGGCTGTAGTCAAGCTGTCTGAAGACTTTAATGGTGCTGACCTCAGGAATGTGTGCACCGAGGCTGGTAAGTCACAGGTGGTTTTGTACTACAAGGTTGTTTCTGTCTGCATCAGTGTGTATGAATAATATAAACGAAATGAAATTCAAACTGTTACAGTGCTGACTTCCTTGTTCAGCTAATATTGCACAGTGGTGCCTACTATCTTTACCAAAGTGTTGTCAGTCCTCAGAAGAATCTTGTTTATAGTGACCATTTTTTACCATTGCAGTTATGAGTTTGGCAAGGACATGGACAGTGTGTACATTGATGGTTATTGTCGATGTCTGTGTGCAGGAATGTTTGCTATCCGTGCTGAGCGAGACTATGTGATCGAGGAAGACTTCATGAAGGCTGTTCGCAAGGTGTCCGACAACAAGAAACTGGAGTCTAAACTGGACTACAAACCCCTCTAAGCTCATCATACTTCAGTGTCCAAGTGAAGGCAGGCAGACTGAACGAAATGAAATGTTCTCTTCTTTTGAACCATTGAACTGGCTGGATTTTTGTCGGTTGGGCAGCCATATGTTGGTACACACAGTGTCTGCTCTTTGATGTTTGTGCCAACATGCATGTGCTTCTGATTGTTTTTCTACGTGAATCTTTTGAAAGATGTTAAAATGTAATGTAACAGAAAAATGGAACGTGTAAATTAAACCATGTACAAACAAGTCTGTGTGTGTGTGTGAGAGAAAGTGGAGAACAAGATCAAGAAAACATTTGCAAGCTTTTTTTATTTACTGTACAATATCAAAACATGACATTCATGTAAAAGTCCATAAAACACCGGTGACTTGCGTTGCATAGGTAAGGTTCCTACTTTCGTTCAAAAGATACAATGCAGTGCCGTGTTATTCACAATAAATGTCTGGCGAGGCCACTACTTTCACAAATGGCCGATATACAAGTATGTAATCGACAAACTGCCAGTACATTTCATGAGCTTGTGCCTCGCACACATTCTTTGGTTAAAATACAAGTAATCTGACTAGTTACAGTCAACAAATATATGCTCTGCATTTTCTAAAGAGATTGCAACGGACGTACATGTACTGTACCACAATTCTCTCACTGTACAGAGATGCTTTTTAGTCCAAGGAGCTTGAAATCGGGCAATTTCAAAGGATGTGCAAGGCCTCAATGCTGAAACCCACCAAATGGCCACAGCTAGTCTCACAAAACAAGGATATTCTCAGTTTTCTGTACATCTCTTTAACAAGTTTTTTTTTTTAAACCAAGGAAATCACGGGCTGCGAGAGCGATTCAGAATCGTAATAAATCCACTTGCACTGGCCGCTGCTTCAGCTTCTCTGGATCTGCACAGCTACTTCTGTGCATTACATGCTGTCTCTTCCATTATCTGCATGTAACTGTGCACGGGGAGCTGGGGTGGCCGAATGGTAGAGCGTTGGACTTCTAATGCACGGGTTGAGTTCATATCCTGGCTGGGGCCAAATATTTGACCTGGGTTTTTCATCGTTGACCCGTCTTTCATATCACCCGTATCTGGTGGAAAAGGACGTTAAACACCTACCCCAACCGTACCTGTGCATTTTTTGTCTACAGTAAAATATCTGCAGTAAGAGCCCCCTTCATTCAAAACAGTACCGTATATTCTACAAGCGCCTATCTTCACAAATGACTGTAGTCTGTTCATGTACATGCAAACAGGGTCGATCACAATGAATGCAGTACAGGATCCTTTGACAATCATTTCTTACTGGTAAACAGTAAAACATGCACCTTTAATCGTGCAAACATAGGCATTTTTCATTTTCACTGGTGAGTATATCAATATTTGTAGTCAACCGCTTCGCTTTGGTCATGGTTACATTAGATTTTTTTTGCTGGTTTCAAAAACAGTATGGTATACAGAACATGTGGGTTAACCAGAAAAACTGAAGTTACTTTTGGGGACTACGTCTTCTTCGTGTGATACAGTGATTACATGTGCACACAGGTAATTCTACAGCATCTTGCATATTATACTGATGTATGTCTATTCCACAAAATATACATATTGCACATCATTATAAAAAAATTCTCCAAACCAGTACGTTCACAATTCAATAAATATTCACACAACCAAATACACTCCCTTTTTATGCAAAGAGATGTTTGCAAAAAAATTCTTTGTAAAAGAGGCACCTCGCAGATCTGGATGGAGTTTTTTAACAGTTGCTATTACTCAAGATTGAAGGCACAGACTTGTGCATAACCTGATCACACAAAAGATCTGATCTGATATGTATTACTGTCAAGGGTGAGAGATACTCTCATCAATAATAAACACAGTTCTTCAGATCTAACGCGTAAGATATGTGAACATTAACATATAAATTACAATCTTGATATGTCCCAGCATTTTAAAGCTAAGTAAGGACAACTGGTCAAACTGACCTTGAAAAACTAAAGGAAGGCAAAAAAGAGCCAGAGTCACAGAGGTTGCACAGATGTCGTGTACATTTCCAACTACAGGTCATATTCAGTACACATTCACGTACCATTATTCTGTAGTGTCAGTTCTAGTCTCAACTGACTCGGTATTCTTAAACTGAAATGGGTTTGTGAGTCATTCCCAAATCAAATAAAATTTGCTGTACTGAATATAGCCTGTGTTTCATGTTGACCGTCTGGCCAGAAGTGTAGGAGGGTGGATGCTTGTGTACATCCTTCATTTTGCTCTGTGCTGCTAACACTCTGATGTGGGGTGGTAGTTGGGTGGCAGTACCCTGGGATACAGCTGCAAGGAAAACAAAACAACAGTGTTAAGTTGTGTGCATACCGGTACATGATTATCACCGACAGTTACTGAATCTGATAAACTTATGTCACTGCTGACAGAGGATGTGCAATGCAAATTATCTGTGATTCAAGTATTTCCTGCAAGGGATAACAAAGGCCTTAAATTTAATTGCATGACACAGATTAAATTTACCAGAATGAAAATTTGTCATTCTGTCCACAGTGGAGACAAAACAAACGTGTACCCAAACTTATTCTGCGATTTAATAACAGTAATATCATTCCGACGACACATTTTGGCAAACTATGTACACTGCCAACTTTGACAAAGTGCTTACTCCCAATAGGTTGCGAGGAATGTATCCTTCCTGATTCCCATGGCGCGCCCACCACCATTCCTTCTCGATGTCGTCTCCCTTGCGTAGCACCATCATCTTGTCCCCGATTTGAAACGAAAGCTCATCCTCATTATGTGCAACGTAGCTGAAAACTGCGTACACCTCTCCATTGTTCATGATGCCCAGTTTCTCTTGAATGCCTGTTGTCAACATTAGAAAAGAAACATGAATTAATAATCAGCTTAATACATATTCGAAGATGATTTTTTTTTTCCAATTAATTTTTCTTAAGAATGTTCAGAGGGCTTAGAGTCAGACCCTTTATCCAGACTACAATACCATTATTGACCTGCAAACGTCTTTAACAGTGTAAATGTCGACTATTTCTGTGTGCAGTAATTATTAAAAGTTCTTCACAACGGTGAAACAGTCACAAGTTTCAGAAAGTCACTGACTGTAAAGGTAGTCGGAGCAGCCATCATAGCCATCCTCATCCTCTTCACACTTTTCTGCGGCAGTTTCGTTGTCGCTGATGGTGGTGGCAAAGATGCAGGCTCCATGCTCCACGAGGAAACGAACCATGAGCAGATTGTTGCAAGATGCAGCACAGTGCAAGGGAGTCCTGTGCAAATACATGTACATCAGTAATAGAGTTACATTTTTAGAGGACAGATTTGCTGTAGTGTGCTTTGGAAATGTTCAGCCCACAACAAAAATTATTGTAATTCTAAAAATTCCTGAAACTTAAATTGCTGAGCTGACCCTTCGCACCACGTGACTATAATGTGTTCATGTTCAGTGTGTGAGAGAATGCGTGTGATTCACGTGAGCGTGCGTGTTGGGTTTAGCTCGCGTCGCTTTGAGCCAAATATTAGGGACAAAGCACCTATATTAATGACATTATTATTGTTATTAGTGTTCTTGGTGTCTTAATGCAAATGCCCACTGAATGGATCAAAACAATCTTAGGGTTAATAGGGCTCTAAATGGAAGAGACTTTGCCGCTGACCATTGGCCAAGCAGTACCAAAGCTCCGTTAGTCACTGTTGTTATACCACACTATATTGGTAGTTCCATTTATCTGCTTAATACCATTCTCAGTGACACTGTAACAGCTGATGTATCTAAGCAGTAAGAACATCATCTAAACAGCTCTGATTACTTTCTGAGCCCGTGGATGTATTGCCTTCAAATGTCATACTTTGTCCTGAGTTGCCATGTGAATCAATATGTGAAATGTCACTTGGGCTCTTGTTCCAGCTAAGATTTCTTCAACTGCCTCTCTCTCTCTCTCTCTCTCACACACACACACACACACACACACACACACACACACACACACACACACACACAGAGGCTACAGAAGAGAAGCAAGATTCATTTACCATCCATCACTATCAGGTGAATTCACATCAGCACCAAACTCGATGAGGAACTTGACAATGTCATAGTGACCGGCGCAGATAGCGTTGTGGAGAGCTGTGATGCCCTCATCGTTTGGTGCACTCACATCCTCGACCTGTGCAAAATAAATTTATCTGTAGTTAGTTCTGACTAAGCACTATGCAGCCTTTTCCTGTCCTCCCTCCCCAATCATTTTCAAGACCTGCCCCCTATAGTTGAAAGAGAACCATGTTTATGCTATGTAGGGCCATTAATTTGAAGGATATTTCGTACATGTCTTCCCCCTAATGTTTGTGGAAACCACCCTGGCTATTGCAACAACAACAAAAAGGGAGGGGGGGGGGACAAAAGACAAAAAAGAGAAGAGACAATGGCCTTGACCTTGAATGCAACCACTCTTTTTTCCAGACATTCTATCTTAACAAAGCATATCAACATCCCAAATTTGGATGAAATAATTTGACGTGTTTGACAGACATTGTCAAATATATGCAGACAGACAGACAGACAGACAAGGTAAATCCAATTTATACGCAAAATAAAATTTTCTAAAAATCATAGGTGTCATTCCACTTACCTCCGCTGCAGACTTCTTCACCAGCTCCAGTTCACCCTCCAGAGATGCGTCAAGCAGCAAGGCGAGAGGATCGAAACTGACACGGTTCATCGACTTCCGAGATTTCTCTCCTTTTAGAATTGTCTTTTTCCGCCTTACCACAACTGCTTTCCCATCATGCCCAGGCTGTTGCCGTGATTTGCTAGGCGATGATGGGGGTTCTTTTGTGTTGCCGTTTTCTGCAGTGCTGTTATTCCCAAGTCGTTGTGAGGCACTGTTGGTTGCTACACCCACTCTGTCTTGACCACCATTCTGAACATCACCTTGGTTCCCGATTTTATCCTCCGCAACATTTTCCAAATTTGGAGTTGATGGATGTTTGTCACCACGATGTAAGAGCTTATTCAAATCTTCGTTGTCACTGTCAGAGTGTCGGCGACGGATGTGTTTCGGTGTGTTCGACTTGTAACTGCCTTTATCCGAAGCAATATCAGGGTAGTTCGGGGAACCCACCAGACCGAAGTGTGTCATACCTCCAGCACCATCACCAGTCAGAGAAACATCTGCTGCGGGTTGCTGGCTTCCGAAAGCAGTCCTCTGTTCAACAGGTGAATCCTTCTGATGGTTGCAGGCCGTGGGTAGAAGCTTGCAATGGCTTTCCTGGGCCACCTCCGGCACTGTGAACGTCAAGGTTCTTGTATAGCTTGTTGAGGTTCTGCTGGTACTTCTCCAAGGCTGCGTTACCCAGGCGACCCATGTACGTGTTGGCAATCACACTCTTGGAGGCATACCTGTTGGGGATAAAATTAATCATTCAAATTCAGTGTCAGTTTGAATGCATAGCTACTTAAAGGCGTTGGGGGGGGGGGGGGTGCTTAAATTGTGTACACTTTCATCCTTAAAGAGTCAAAATTAAAATGGCAGAATCTTAATAATAAAAACAAAATTTATCAAATGTCTGACCACCTTCCTCTCTCTGAAGGATTTCCAAACTTCGTCTAAAGACTGGAAGCTCTTCTGTGGTTACCTGTAAGTTGGAGCAGGGCGCTGATTGAGGTGGATGCCGGCTGAGCCAGAAGAAGCTGCAGGTTTTCCTCCATCGCTCTGTACTGGCTGTCCACCACTAACACCACTCTGGGCTAAAGGCGTCGACGTAGCCAGCGGTAAACCTGGACTCAGTGTGCTGGAGTTTGCCCTGGATGAATCAGGTTCATCCCTGCCTGCACCAAGACGAGATGATTCTGCTGTGGCAGGATGGCCACCTGCCTGATCCGATGGAGCAGGTGGTGGCTGCACTTGAGGAGCACGAGGTGGAGGTTTGGGGGCAGGATGCCTGCCAATGTTGATGTCTCTGAACTCTGCAGGTTTTGACAAAGCCTTCTCTGGAGGTAGTCCCTGACCGGTGAGATTCACCAAGCCCGAAGGAGGTGGTGGTTCTACAACAGGTTTGACAAGAGGACCAGATCCTTCACTGGATGCTGGGGAACTCTGACCACTCCCCGCCTGTCTTTCCTCCTCGAATATACTGATGTGAGGTTGTTGCTGTTGTTGGGGCTGGCTGTCTTTGGGAGCTGGGGGCCAGATACCCAACCCTGGTTTCCCGTAAGTACTCACAAATGGCCGAGGGCCTACACTGGACACACTGTTGGTGGGTAACTGTGAAGAGCTGCTGGTGGTGCTAGTGCCCTGGCCAGCAGTCACAGAGGTGGAGACCTTAGTACCCTGTACTGAAGTCGTCGACTGACCTGGGAAAGGTCTTGGACCAGGAGCGGATCCTACACCTGCTGTTCCTGGTCTACCCTGCGATGACTGATTGTCGACCGCTGGCCTGCTTCCTGCGACACCCGTCCGACTGCGGTTACCGAAATGCGAAGAAATTATGGAGGGAATCTTGTACTCCACAGGCCTGCCACCACTACCTACATCACTTTTATTATTGTTGTTGTTGTTTGTGTTGTTGTTGTTCACTTCTTGCCCACCAACCACAGAGGACTTCAATCCCTCTTCTTCCTTCCCAGTAGGAATAACCTTAGTGTTTGGCGGTAATGACTGATATTTTGGGTCCTGCTTCAAGAAGCCTTGCTTGGAGTAAAGATCATCCTTTGCTACATCCTTTGGTGCGTACTGAATATACGGCTCCACGGCCGCAATGTTCTGGCCGGGCTTCCGACCCTGAATTCGAGCGGAAACCTGGTTTTGGTCCCCAACACTGTTGGTTTTGGCGCTGGCAGGTTGTGGTGGAGGTTGGTGGGGTGGTTGTTGTTGCTGTTGTTGCTGCTGGAAACGGCGCTTCTTGAGACGCTGCTGAAGCTCCAGGATGCGAGCATCCATTTTGGCAACCTCTCCCTTCTTTTGCTGAAGCAACTGACGCTGGGCTGCCAGCCGCGAGTTCTGCTGCTCATTCACCTGGTTTCGATGCTGTGTGAAAACAGAGAAACTGTGTTAGATATAGGGCTTAGCGTTTGCCAGAGGGTCTTTGTCAGTGTCTGGAGGTTACTGATGTAATGACGTACATTTTACTTTTACTCAAAAAAAAAATTTAAAAAATATTAGCACGAGTTATCTTTGAACACACAGTTGAAAACTGCTTTCAAGATCTCAACTCCCAACAAAAAGCTTTCTGAAGTGTGAAAAAAATTTACAGAGTCAACCGTGCAAGCACAGTCAACTCTGTCACAGTTGCAGAGTTTTCAGTGTCCCTGAAACACCAATAAAAGCCAAAGGCAGCCTGATTTCACAGCTCAGTTTGCGTTTTGACACTGAGCGAGAAAGATCGTGCAGCACTTAACATCCGCTAGACACTGCAGCGATGTGTCTCGCTCACTGATCAAAAACCAAATAATGTCAAGGCAAACTCGTGCTCTGGTTTGATAAGGGTCCCTGAAGCGCTGAAAACTCTGCAGCTGTGACAGAGTTGCCTGGATTATGCACAGTCGAAGGAGTCACAGTTTTAAAAAACACAATGTTTGCGGCTTTTTGCTGAGATTGCAGACCTTTAACACAATGAAAGTGCAGTATACATACTGTTTTTTTTTTTAGCCAAAATGACAACAAATAAACCCACATATTGTAGATGAACAAAGGCCACACTACCAGTTCCAGTTCGCTTTTTCAATGACCCATCATTTGTGGACAAGAGCAAACCTGGTTCATCGCCAACTGTGGGTGCACGTATCTTTACTACAGTGACAGCAGGCACAACACACTCACCAGGAGTTCACTACGCAGTTTTTCCAGCTCCATTGTGACAGCAGCTGTGTCTGCTTTTGCGCTGTTGCCATTGGTGATGGCCCCTTTGCCCTTGCTGTCCCGAAGCTCCTGCAACTGACGCATCAACTGGTCAACTTTGGACACCGCCAGTGCCAGCTCTTTCTCTTTCTCGTTGAACAGCGCCCGCACTGTCTCCAGCTCCGAGTCTGAAACAAGAGCACACACAGTTACAAACGTGTTGCAGCAGCATAAAGAAGAGCCACAGTTTTGCATGTAATGCACACCTGGTCTCTTGAAAATAGTAATCAGTTGGGTTTTGTGTTTGTGTGTGTGTGTGTGTGTGTGTGTGTGTGTGTGTGTGTGTGTGTGTGTGTGTGTGTGTGTTGGGGGGGGATCTCACAGACCCTTTAAGTTTTGACAAATTGACACCCCCCCCCCCAAAAAAAAAAAAAAAAAAAAAAAAATCTTGCATTCATTTTCACAGTTCCTCGTCTGGTTTTCCATGAGATTTTACGGAAGACTCTAAGTTCATTTTTAAAACACACACACACACACACACACACACACACACACACACACACACACACACACACAGAGAACTAATGCCTAGCTTCAGCGGAACCCCATCATCAAGGATCATCATTCCCAGACCACGATACATTTCTTTTTTTTAATCCAATATGTTGAGTCAAGGGTCATAACACTGAGACAGACACACCACAGTGACATCATCATTGCTAAGGTAACCACTTACTGAGGTTGCCATTGCTGGCCTTGTACTGGTCCACCTGTCCCCGCAGCGCCCGCAGTTTCTTCAGCTTCAGTTCCTGCGCCTCCACCCTCTCCCGCATCTTCTGTAGCCGAGCCTGCTCCGACGCAAGCTGACGATGCCGGGCCTCCTGCTGCTGGAGGTATTTGAGTCGCGTTTCCCTGGCAACCAAGGCCTGCTGTTGTGTCTCCATGGCAACCTGTTGCCGTGCCGCTAGACCCTGCAGCTCTGACAGTGTCAGGTCTGCACCTCCGTTGGGCAACTAGAACACAGAGAAAAAGGGAGGGGTTGTTTAGACTTGTGTACATCCTGTGACTAACAAAATACCATATCTAGTTAATTATTCTCTCTCTTTCTGAAAGCAAATCACCACCACCTGGACCTGTCCAGTGACCTACAGTCAGAGCAGATTTGTAACTGCAACATCAACATGTCAAGTGCAAATTTAGATATTTAGTACTTGGGAGAAAAAAAGAAAAAAAGAAAAGAGATGTGATGTGTCAGTGTTCGTCAGAGGTCAAAATTTAAACAACAACAACAACAGCAACAAAACTGATAAAAACTGAAAATAAAACCCAAAGCTTTACACAGCACAAATTATTGTAGATCACACAAGCCGGATTTTGTCAGTGTGACCAAAGGAGAATCAGGACCATAAAAATCTCTCCCACACCCACACAGATCTGTAAACCTGTTCAAGATCAACCAATGGTACTCGTGCTGTGTTGACAGGCCTTGTGATCAGGTCCTCGCCATCAGTTTTACTATCCTCACAACCCTTGACCCAGTCCGGCACTGAGTGGCCGGGGACTGATGGGGAGATGTAGTGTACATGGACCTGCCCGCCGGCCTGGGGTGTTGCGACACAGTACAGGTGTAGTATTCTATGAACCACGGCAGGGCACAGTCACAGCAGACTTCAAAGAGATTCTGGTCTACTTCAAGGCAGGCTGCCCTGACACTGCGGCTGCCGAGTTTTATTGCTGACAGGTCAGTAACGCCTCCGACACGTCTGTGCCTTGGAATGATGGAGGACTTCGTACTGGCGACCCGAACTTTGCCGTAAGATTGAGAGCAGATCGACGCATAAAGCTTCAAGATTCACACGTCGTCCTGCCGGGTCACCCTGTCGCCCCCCCCCCCCCCCCCCCCGATCCCTGGTCCATCTACGCTTAGACTGATGTCCTGCTATCCACGAACTTGCTTATCAGCAAAACTGTGTAGGCAGGTGAAACGTCATAGCTGCTCAGTGAGTGTGAACACTGAGATCATACCGGCCTTGCGGCACTCCGGCGTATCTGACTCAGCCGGTGACAGTTTTTGCCGTCAGTCCAGCGGACTGGTCACTAATGACTGACTCGGTGAATAGGAAACAATAATTAAAAATACAGGAATCTTTATTGTATGAAACTTAGTTTTAATTTCCATACAGTTTATACACCGAGTCAGTCATTAGTGACCAGTCCGCTGGACTGACGGCAAAAAACTAAGTTTCATACTATAAAGATTCCTGTATTTTTAATTATTGTTTCATATTCTGGCGCAAGCCGGTCCCGCAAAATGCAGAGACAAATCAACGAAAGACCCACATGGACGGAGTACTGGCAGCTTCTTTAGCAGCACTGAATCGAAGGTCAGTTACAAAGAACGTACTGGGCAACTGGCGACGTTAGAGTCGCATTCGAGTTTCACTGAGGTAACGTGTGACAAGACCACAACTAAACTTCACACAAACAGGCAGCTCAGTCACGATAAACAGCGATCTGTTTTGCCAACACCCACAGCGTCAGGTCAGTGGCCTGGGAATGCAGAAAATGCGGACACTACTCACTGATGACCTACCACGCTTCCTAAGACGAACAATTTCTTGACCTACTAGCAGGCCGGCGACTGAGATTATCTGCAAACATCGCGGATGACATCAGTCTCACTACAGTCAGCGCTGACAAAGACAGGTCAAAATGTTCAACTGAACATACGCTTAGACGGCAACAGGCAAGACAATTTCGTTCCCGAATTTTCGGCTAAGCGACCTTCACTATGACAGACACCGAGACAAACAAAGGCAGCGCAGGCTGTCTCGATGGCAGTTCAGCCGGATCTTGGAGATCAGCAACGAGGTTGTTGTCCTCAGTCTAACTGAAGCGTATTGGTTTTCTGGTCTTTTGCGCTGGCAATCCTTATACACATGCATTTTTTTTCTCCTAAGAAATGAACTTCGTAATATACGCTCTTTGCCACAGTGGAACGCCCGGCGCTGATCCCGACTGAGTCGCTCTCCTCTGCTGAGGTTCGCGGCGTCAGCGGCTTGGTGACACTTTTACTTAGCGGCACTACGAGCTTGGGACGTCACTTTCCTAATTCCGCTATTCCCGGCCACACATGACGTTAACCCACCGTAGCAAATCAGAACCCATGCACAAATAAACGCGGACGGTATCCTTATGTCCACATGCAAAATACTAGTCCTGGCGGCAGTGACCCTGGTCAGTTTTTTGAAAAGACGACTGAATTATTGCATTCACAACTTGGGACACCGATGAACTTGAGTCAACGAAGACTGATGTCGGCGGCAGCTGTCCACAAAGAAAACGGTGAAAATGGAATCCTGCTACACTTTGAGGATCAGTCTTTGGTCCTACCTGCGCCTGAAACACAACTGAACCGGCATCGGACTGAGGGGCAAAGTGCTGAGGTCTTTGCTCAACAGACTGAGGCAGTCGGACCTATCTACAACCTTACCGTCAACCCTTACTCGTACTGCCTACAGACCGGGTACCAAATGCAGCGGAGTGGCATCGGTCGCCGAAAAGAATCACACCAGCGATGACCCGGCGGTAATCCCGCGTCCCCCCCCCCCCCCCCACCAGCCCAACACACACACACACACACACACACACACACACACACACACACACACCACACCACACCACACCACACCACACACACACACACACAGCATGACGGCGGTACCCAAGCATCTCCGCTTACAGATGACGTACAACTGAGTCTGTTCCCGCGAGAAGTTCCGCGTATCAGACTGGCCCCCAACCCCTCCCTAGCTCAAGAGGGACAGGAGAGTGTTTGGCGGCAAAAAGTTATCACCGGCAAAGGAGGAGGTTATCAGGCACTTGATTAATGTCAATATTTACGGCTGAGAGGGAATCCTACACTCGCGCTGATAAACACCCCGACAGCCCATTGTTACTCGGTCAGGGGTCATCTGATGTGGCATGCAGCCAGTGTCTTTGGCGAAGGGGAAATGCGTGCGGAAGTTCCATTCAGTCCAGTTAAAAGAAAAATTTAAAAAACGCCGAAAAACTGATTCCATCTATGTGTGTGCCCGTTCATTATTATTCACAGCACAGCCCTGTCAAAGCCGGTCCCCGATAGGAACTAAATACCAAACTTCCCCGACAAAAGCACAAGACATTTAATTTAACGTCGGCATTCAAGCAGCACAAGAATGTTAACGGTGAAACTTGACCGGCCTAGCTATGACATGGGGAGAGAGAGAGAGAGAGAATTCGGCACACCTTTCTCCGCACAATGCTATAGCTGTGACTCACACGGACCAGCGTCGCTTTCCACCTCTCCTCGTCTCAACTAATTTTTCTCTCCCCTGTAAACTGCCCGGAAACAATGGGTTGGATTCGCTCGTGCATCTGCATGTAATGCCTCAGTCACGCCCACCTCTGACACGGGTAACTTTGTAATTTAAACGAAACCCGTTGTCTTCGGTTTTAATTACACTGAAGACCAAAGGGTCTCAAGTGTTTCAGACTCTCTGCCGCCCTCTATTCAAACTTACGGCGGAACTGCTATTAACTAAACAGGGAAAAAGGTTAATGAAGCTAATTAAATTTCAGAGAAACCTTCTAGAGAAGTGTAATTTACAATGTCAGTTATGATGTGTACCGAAGACGGGTATTAGCTAAAGACGGATCTCGCAGATGACTAGAAGTGCGTGCGTGCGTGCGTGCGTGCGTGCGTGTGCGTGTGTGTGTTTAATCAGCGTCAGTCAACAGTCAACCACGAAAGTGAATCCAAAGAAGGGGAGTGTGTGTGTGTGTGGGGGGGGGGGGGGGGTCCGGATTCAAATCCCACATCATCATTCTGATCGCTCGAGGTGGAAGTTTATTTAACAACAACTGAGGCACTTTAACGTAGGCGGTCAATGTTCATACCCCCGCCGGTAATTCTTTCACTGCGAGAGAAGGAGGGGGAGGAAGGTAGAGCTATACAGTGTCTTACCAACCTTACCACGAGTCACGACAAGAATGAGACACCAGGTAATGAAACATTTCCTGCTTTTCTCACAAGACACGTCTCACGCCGTCCTTTACATCCCCCCCCCCCCCCCCCACTAACGGGCCCTGTCTTCCGGCTCTGCCAGTGGTGACCCTTGAGACAGGCAATCACCTCTCACACGCCTTGTGTGGCCGGCCGCCGTCCAATTCTCTACGGATCTGGACATGCCCGCGCACAGACACGCCAGGTTAACAAGGGATAGTACTGGGAGACACCAACCCGGCGTCAAAGGAGCAGAGGCGTTTATTAGATTGTTATGCGTGTGGTGTGGTCTGCCCTGCCCGGCCATTTCTTGTAGCGGCGACGTTAAGCATCAAGGGCTGGTCTTCCTCAGGCTATTACCCGAGTGATGGGTACGTTACTGTGTAAATGATTTTCTAAAGCCGGGTTTTGTCTTGTTTTTTTGTTGTTGTTGTTTGTTTGTTTTTTGTTGTTGTTGTTGTTTTTTTTTTGTTTTTTTTTTTTGGGGGGGGGGTAAACATTTTTATGCATTGAAGCCGGATCACCGTCAAGCAGTAAACAGTATTACGTTAAAAGACAGCACAAGAAGTAAAAACTTGTGTACGTGTTCATCTGAACCAGCCGGTTTACAAAAAGCATGGCGGAGAAATTGGCGTGGTAAAACTGACTGGACTGGAATGTAATAACGTAAAAAAAAAAGAGAGAAAAGAAGAAGAAGAGAGCAGGAGGAAGAACGGAGAGAAGAAAGAGCATATCAAACTTTACTGGGAGTGGTGGTGGCAACAGCCGCCCGGGTAAAGCCGGGTTTCGTAACGACCGTAGAGAGCGGAGGGAGATTTCACCTATTCATAATTGATGTTTAGTTTCAAACACGCGCCGAAAGGCTGTCGGGCGTCACGCAAGACCGGCAGAAAAATTGAGGACCTCACAAGTGTCCTCCGCTGATTTAACTTGAAACAAAGTAACAGAAAAAGACACACCAAAAAACCCATCAACACCAAAACAAACAACAAAAAAGCCGTGCGAGCGAATGAAAGAGCAAAAAGAAAGGGTTCGTCAGCAAGGGAAAGCAGTCCAGTTTCGCGCAGTACGTGCAAATTATCTGTCTCTCGTTAAGCAAGGACGAGATTTTACGAGATTTTCTCCAGAAAATAGTGTCATCCATTCATTCATTTTCAGTCACTGTATTTCCTGCCGTCACAAAATTTCTTCACACGACATAAAATACGGGCCACCTTGACTTCACTGCCACCATCGCGTGAAGAAGTCTGCGACAGTAAACACACGATACTTAAAATGTCTTTGCGAAGAGCAATGACGGAAACCAAGCCTTTGCTTCGGTGAAACAGACCGGTACGTTAATACCCGCACACGATTTTACAATATGCATGTGGTGAAATTGCAGGCTTGTAAACTCATCCACCATAAGAGAACTGACTGCACGAGACGGAAATTTCAAACGGGAACTGAAGGGAAAGCGACAACAGTCCTGGTGGATGCGGAAAAGCACTATTTTCTTGGGAAAGATAACGTTATCCACTAAGGAACGTTCAAGTTTTTTAACCCCTAAAAATGTCGCTGTACGAAACGCTCGTTAAGGAACAGAAATTTAACTGTTCTAACGAAGGATATGAAACTGAAACTTTCAGTGCTATGTCACGTGTTTGGCGTTCGTTTCTTCAGGTATATACCTTCACCAGGCAACACTATGATATAACGTGAATTATCAGTAAACCTCTAAAAATATTGCTTTAAGAAACGATATTAAGGAACCTAAATTTAAGTTGACTGTTCTAATGAAAGCTATGAAACTGAAACTTTCAGTGTTATGTCACGTATTTGGCGTTCGTTTCTTCAGGTCAACCAATCTCTCTCTCTCTCTCTCCCTCCGGCTCTCTCTCTCTCTCTATCACCAAGGAACGTTGACGTGAACGGTGTCTTGTACACGACAGCCGACAACATTCTCTCTCGTCTGTCTGCGCGGTAGAGGCAAACGTCTGCATTGTAATCCTACGTGATACTGCCACAGTTTGTGTGACACAAAGCAAGGAGATGGCGGGAGGGGGATGGGGATGGGGTGGGGGATCTGCCACCGTCATGCGAGCGGTTCACGTGGTGAAGTAATGTTTTTCCTATGATGACAGAAGCTTGCCGGGATGCGCTCTCCGTCGGTGACATTTTGATATGGAAAGATAACCTGGTGTTTGTCTACATGTGTATTATCTGTCTCTCAGATTACACTGTCGCTGTGGGACACTGGGGGCAGACACCAGCAAACATCAGCAATGTAAATACAGTCTCTCTCACCGGCACACACCGTGACACTGAGAGAGAGAGAGGGGGGGGGAGAGAGAGAGAGAGGGGGGGGGAGAGAGAGAGAGAGACAGAGAGGGAGACAGACAGACAAGGGCAGAAACTGTACTGAGAGACATAATAAAATTATTACTAATGCCGGTTGGCGTATTTTTCTACTGCCGGATACGAAACTGTCACTGACTGTGACAACTGATACGGACAAACCATTTACACACTCCAGAGAGAGAGGGAGAGACAGACACACACAGACTGAGACAGACAAACAGACAAGGGCGGAAGCTGTACTGAGAGACATGATAAAATTATTATGCCGGTTGGCGTATTTTTCTTCTGATAAGAAACTGTCACAACTGAAGAGAGAGACAGAGAGACAGAGAGACAAGGGCAGAAACTGTACTGAGAGACATAATAACATTATTATGCCGGTTGGCATACTTTGCTACAATGGGATAAGAAACTGTCACTGTGACACCTGATACGAACCATTTATACACTCCACAGAGAGAGAGAGAGAGAGAGAGAGAGAGAGAGAGAGAGAGAGAGACAGAGAGACAGAGAGAGAGACAGAGACAGAGAGAGACAGACAGACACCGAGACAGACAGACACAGAGACAGACAGACAAGGGCAGAAGCTGTACTGAGAGACATAATAAAATTATTATTCCGGTTGGCCTATTTTTCTACTGATAAGAAACTGTCACAAATGATACGAACAAACCATTTACAAACTCCAGAGAGAGAGAGAGAGAGAGAGAGAGAGAGAGAGAGAGAGAGAGAGAGAGAGAAAGAGAGAGAGATATGCAACCATTGTACACATTTATGACTCAGACTAAGAAACACGCATGACTGTGATTACCGTTTTCAAGAAGTCAATGGCTACACAAAAGAATTTTTTTATGTCAGTCACCGGTATCGGTCTACGGAATTTTTCCACCTAGCGACAACAAAAATTGTCCTGCTCTGTGGATGACTCACTCAAAATGCACCTTTCTAAAAACGAGAAGCGGTGTCGCTTCCCTATCAAGCACACATCACTCTGTGGTGTGTCCATTTAAACGACACACTTCCTGTATTACACGTATACGTGTATACGGAAAGTGTCAGTGGTGCGAACACTCCACAAAACCAAAAAGTGACGACCTAGTAGACACGATAATTGCCCAACTCACTGTCATTATCAGGTAATTTGGTATCACATTTCCACTTAATCTTTTCATCATCGTTCTGCCCTGTAAACATCAGAGCACACTCCGAAACACTAGCAACGCTTAGTTGTGTACACCTGTTCTCTCAATCAAGTTACGAGCCGGCACCTACCATTCTGAGGTATTTCTCCAGGTGAGAGTTGACCAGTTGCAGAGTGGGGATGTCCCAGTCCTCCTCCTCTAAGTAAGAGGCGTACCTTGCAGAGGCCATGCTAGGTACACATTCATTGTGGCTTGCCACCTTTAGAATACCTTGGCACAGCAGACAGGTATGCAACTCCAACAACCACCAATAGACTTTCTCAAGTGTCCGAAACAAAAACTCTCCTCTCCAAAAAGGAAAATCCTGTTGGCGACCACAGGGCGATTAAGGTCAGCAGACAAAAGGCAACCGAGGGAGAAAGTTATCCAGGTGTGTCACAGGTAAGGCCCGACAGGTGCGAACCCTCAGGTAAGTCGCGACAATATGGCCGCCACGCTAAGCCTTAGCCAAGGCAGGCACGCCGAGTGGGGTCAATGAAAACGTCCTCTGTCACATGCCTCGCCATTGGTTATTGTCATTTGAAGCGTCCAATGGCGAAGAAGAAAACAGAGGGCATGTCTGCTTGGATTGTTCCCATACCTAGGCAAGACCTTTAGCAGACGACCAACAAAAGGAGGCGGAAAGACAGGGGAAGGAAGGTAAGGCCGCAACAAGCCCGGGTTTGGGCAGCGGGGATAGAGCAGTCCCGAAATAGAAATCAGGAGAGTGGCGCAAGGCATGCAAGTTTGTTGTGGGTCAGTTCCTGCGGCGATAAACTGCTGTAACAATAGGTAACCGGCCTTCCACGCCCGTGTGTTTTGGCTGACCATGGATGAGGTCATTAAACTCTGACGATTGAACACATAACTAACACCTCCCAACCCCCCCCCCCCCCCGCCTCAACCCCCCCCACCCCCCCTCAACCCCCCCCCCCACCCACCTCAACCCCACACCGGTTCACCACAGGGCCAAGGTTCATCACTGCGTCATTCATATTTTTGCACATCGGGTAAGCCAAACAAAAAAGTGACCGGGCAGCTTTTCTGCTTTTCATCATGCACGTACGTAGCTTAACGATAGCATTATTATCGCGTGACTTTCAACGTCGATATCCTCTTGAGAGGAAACCCCACTCAATCTTTATATCAAAATGTAAATCTTTTTTCAAACCGTACTACAGTTTATTACATCATCGGGTCGCTTCGCCACTTTAAATTTCTACAATTACTATCAGATGTGTCCACGCAGATGGGCCGTTGTCACCACCAACTGTCGCTCTGTACTGTATTTTAGACTGCAGTAAAGTTTGATATCTTCTCTTCTCCTTTCTTCTCTTCTGTCATCTTTTTCCTACGGATTATTTTTATCTCATTTAAGTTTTCACGGCAATTTCTCTGCCATGCATGTATCCTACTTGGCTCAGGTGAGCACGCATATAAGTTTTGATTTGTTGTGCTCGGTTGTAATGCTGTTCCTGTTTGACGGCGATCTGCCCGTGAATAAAACGTTTAAAACAACAAACTGGTTAAAAAGTAACCTCAGTGGTTTCGGCTTGCACTAGACAGTGGTTTCGGCTTGCACTAGACAGTGGTTTCGGCTTGCACTAGACAGTGGTTTCGGCTTGCACTAGACAGTACTTTCTGACGGACACCCAGCACGCGTGGAGCTTTCAGTGAGCGAATGAAGGGCGGAGTAGGAGAAACAAGTTATTCTTACCGGACTGCGGGTGGGTGGGGGTGGGTGGGGTGGGGTGGGTGTTTGGGAGTTTAACGTCCTTTTCCACCACGTAAGGGTGATATCAAAGACGGGGCAACGAATATTTGGCCCCAGCCGGGATTCGAACTCACGACCCGAGCATCGAGAGTCCAACGCTCTACCATTCGGCTATCCCAGCTCCCCCTTACCGGACTGCTAAACCTAAAGAGAAAGCAACACACACACACACACACACACACACACACACACACACACACACACCTGACGAACGTAATCTGAGCTGCACAGCACATTAAAAATTCACCCATACCGTCCCGCGTAGCCAGACAGCAAAATCGATTTGACAAGAACCGCATTCTCAGATCTCAAGCGAGCTTATACAACTGCGCTCGCCGTGTAAGTCTTCTTAAACTCAACGTGTCTCCACTCTCAGACAACTCGGCATTATCTACGCCCCCCCCCCCTCCTTCCCGAAAGTTCATAAAACAACAATAGCAACGAAATTCATTGAAAATCTCCTCTTTCTATGTCTACACAATACGATGCTGCATGACAATATCTATTTTTAAATTTTGACACAGTATTATTTGCTGATGAAGTTTTCTATTCTTCCGGCGCACGTAGTTATGTACATGAACGTGCAGGTTGTTTGTGTTTACAGTAAGAATATTCTTTTCGAATAAAGCCGAATTTCTTGCACACAAGATTATGTACACAGTATGAAGGCTGAGCCTTGTCAGTGGTGCGTGTGGTGGTCGGTGGTGGTTAATAGAGAGGGTCCTTTTTGAGGGGGGTCCTTGTTTGAGGTAGCCTCGTAACACAGCAACGACTTGTCAAGTCCATTATTCTGACCACATGCTTGACGACGGACGGGCCTACTGCGAGCTACTAGTAGATGTAAACAAACACAGTCACGGTCCATGGCTTCGCCTGTACTGGACAGGTGCCACCCTCCCACCTGGCCCCACCTCCTAATTACATCAGGTGTGTGGTAATTGCATTGCACCCCGCCGTCGATTATCGGCCCGTAAAGACGTCAGCAGATAAGTGATATCGGAGTGATTAGATATCAGGCTGCTTGAGCGGAGTACATAAAACTAAGACAAAGGTCATCAAGGATGTTGCGATCTCCGTCGCAGTGCGTTTCTCTATCACGGTGCCGCTTAGTGATACATGTAGCAGGCGCGCTTCAATTGGGTGCGTTTCCCTGTGTGTGTGTGTGTGTGTGTGTGTGTGTGTGTGTGTGTGTGTGTGTGTGTGTGTGTGTGTGTGTGTGTGTGTGCCTCAAGGCGCTTAAGATGCATCTATCAAAATTAAAGGGTGGGTGTTTGGGGGTTTAACGTCCTTTTCCACCACATATGGGTGATATCAAAGTCGGACCCTGGTATGAAAAACTACGCTGACCAAAGTTCTCTCACAATGTTCAAGTTCTGTAAGCCTGGTTCCCGATGTCTGCGTCACTGAGTGGCACGTCACAAAACCTTCAGATGCCGTACAGGGTCACCTTAAAACAAAAAGGGTGTGGATGCTTACAGATCACCGGGCAGTGCAAGACGACGTGGCTGTTGTTCAGGACCCAGAACAAAAAGAGATGCATTACCATGTCAGCATGAACGAGCGGAGTATGTTTGTGGGATACACAAGAAACGTGTCAACTCGCTGCTTCCCGGCCACAAGGACCCCCCACTTCACAGGGCGGCCACAGAGCGCTATCAGACAAGCCCCGTCGTGTGAACTCAGGGCTGTGGTGTTTGCCGTTCACACAACTCTTTTACACGTTGAGGTTTGTAATGGCGGGGCTGTGATGTCACTGGAATAGGGGAACAGGGTTAGAAACTGTCCTTGGTTAGATTCAAAGCCCATCGGCGGACGGGACCGATTACAATTGACGGAATCATTCCATGACTATAGATACGTCACCGCGGTGTGTGTGTGTGTGTGTGTGTGTGTGTGTGTGTGTGTGTGTGTGTGTGTGTGTGTGTGTGTGTGTGTGTGTTGTTTATTACTAAGGCACATAAAGACTGACATTTGTTTCACACACAAAAGTTTACGTCAGACTCTGATCCCCCTAATTTTGCGCTGCTGCGAACACAGTCATTAAACTGATTTCAGTGTTTAAATTTTAGTCATAAATTTTACTCTGCTCAGTGAGAGCAGTAACTGGTTCTTCTGCGCAGAACTGATGCCGTGTGCGTGTTCCAGGTCAGTCTGCAAATACAGTCATCTCAAACACAGTTACTCCTTGTGAGACTGATTTTTAACACATTTCAGTGTCGGAGCGATGCTAGCGGCCAACTGCCCGGTATATGTAACACGGACACACGGATTCTGCTGCGAGCTCCGCTCCAAACATGTTAGCACGTCAGAACGGAGTAGTATAGACTGCGGCTCTGATCTAATCTAGTGTTCTAACATGCGTCTCACAGTGCCCATCAGCAAAGCGGCGTGCGCGTGACAACGTAAGACAATAAGTTGCGGGCGCCTGTGCCCAGTAAAGCCAGCTAATTGCGGCTACTCGGTGCAGAGTTGAGTACCGCGAACTGTAAGTCAACGACCCATTGCATTGCGTGATACTATCAGCCGAATCGAAATCGCTGACGTAACTTGGGACGTAACCTTACACAGCGGCCCACGCCGCGCTGACACCGGTGACAAAGTGACCCGCCGTTAGATCTGAGGTAACGTTTGATGACTGAACTCTCACCAGTGTGGAAACTGTGCGCCTAATCTGACATCACGCAACAATATCATACGGCAAAGCCGATATCATGCAATAATATCATACGGCAGTGTTGGAGTTAATGAGAGCAACGCCCCGTCGTAGAGAGCCCTTCACTCATAGTTTAGGGAATTAATTGGGTAAGGCAGGCTTGACACCACCCTAATAAGCTCGAACGTTGACGTTGTTTGTCTGTCATTTGGCGTAGCTTGGCTTAGTAAATGCGCAACACCGTGTGCCCAATGTCGAGTGGCTTCTTAGCTTTAGAAGTGGAAAGTGGTGTTGAGTCCGTTGAAATCTGGTAATTGTAAATGGTAGAAAGTTGGAATAAGTTTGTTTGTTCTGCCAGAGACGTACATAAGTCTTATGTGTGTGTCTGATTCTGAAAACGTTCTGTCTTCATGATGCTAATGAAAACAGCAATCTACATGTACGTGACAGCCGTCCGTGGTGTGTGTGTGTGTGTGTGTGTGTGTGTGTGTGTGTGTGTGTGTGTGTGTGTGCGCGCGCGCGCGCGCGCGCGCGCGCGCGCGTGTGCGTGCGTGTGCGTGTGCGTGTGACCCGGTTCATGTCTGTCCCATACCCGGGCAGACATGCTGGAGACAACCTGTCCCAACAGAACAGTGCACAACTACGTCAGAGTTTTGACTCCATTTTCAAAGTGACGGCAGGTAATTATTGGGGCGGTGTAAACTGTCAACTGCCTGACGGTTACACACCCTCCTTCCCTTGCTGTGCCAACACTGTGTTTTGATACCCTGTTGTCTCCCCCTTCACACACACACACACACACACACACACACACACACACACACACACACACACACACACACACACACACACACACACTGGTTTCAAACCTTGCCTCCGTCCCCACTTAAACCCAGAGAATGGAGCCTCTGCAACAGCACATGAGGACCCACACTGTACGGAGTACAATCCGTGCGTACAAGATCACGCACGCAGAATCTGCAACACCCATGCCGCTGATGTTGAAAAGGGTATCAAAACATGCTCATTCAAAAAAAAGTGTCTCAATTCATGCGGACGCGTTTTCGCAAGAACTTGTTTTTCTTTTCTTTTTTAACCTTCCACATCACCCCCTCACCCCCCCCCCCCAAACAACCACCACCCTACCACCACCAAGATCACATCCACTCTGCAGCGTGTCTAAATTTGTGCGGACGCGTTTTGGAACAAACCTTTTTTTTTCTTCTTTTTTTTTTTTTGAAAATAATGTTCCATGTCATCCCCCCCCCTCACCCCCTTACAACCTCATCCCCGACCCACAACCAACCGCCATCCTAAAACCAGGATCACCTCCACTCTGCAGCGGAAAAAAAAACACAAGGCACAATTACTATACGACCCTGCCATCCTACCAACAGGATACGTGCTCCGTGTCGTGTTGACGCTGGAAAGCAGAATTAATGTAGCTGTGTGTTTGTCATTGTTATTTAGGGGTTTTTTTTTGTCCTTCCTAACGTCCATGTCCTTACAAGCTGCGCCTCTCATTAATGTTCTAACACCTGTGTCAGGTGACGGTCACACCGAGTCACGTGTGTGGGAACAAGGTAAACATCGGCTCCAACGCACGTACGTGAAAAGGTAATGAATGTTGTTTGTGTCAGAGCTAGGTCACGAAGTGTAGCTAATCTCTGCATCAGACAAACGCTTCTATACACAATGGGGACATCTGCTAAGCAATCATTTACATGCAAAATTGCCTGTGTCAACACACGGACCCTATTTGTTTTCGTAATTGGTAGAGAGACTGTGACAGAGTTAGCAGCTATCCAATAAACACACGCGCACACACACACACACACACACACACACACACACACACACACACACACACACACACACACACGTGCACACATAAATCACTCCATCCCAAACACAGCCCAACGCTTCCCAACAATTCACATTTAAAGTCATTTCGTCAAACGCCATTTCGCCAAACAGGTATTTCGTCGGAAATAGGAACGGAAGATGCGTATCCATGCGGGGAGCCGGGGTGGCCAAACGGTAGAGCGTTGGACTTCTAATGCTCAGGTCGTGAGTTCGTATCCCGGCTGGGGCCAAATATTTGTGCTGGCCTTTCATCGTTGCCCCGTCTCTGATATCACCCGTACGTGGTGGAAAAGGAAGTTAAACCCCCAAAACACCCACCCACCCGCGTATCCATGCTCTTATTTTGTCCGCGGACAGGTATGCAAACGTACTGCTCACGTCCGCACGGAACACTATCAATAATTTTGCGTTCAGCCTACTGCGTTCCCAAAGCCCTTATCCAGCGTCACCCATTTTTTTGTGACCGTCTGCATTATTTACGGGCGTTTGCTCTCGAGTAATGTCAAGCTCAGGAGTAGTCGGATTGTACAGACTATAGCCCGTTTGCAGCACCTTTTTGATGCGGCGACATTGAGAACTGGTAACGCGTTGGACATTACTGCTCGAGTCAGTTGTGAAGAACGCCAAAACTTTCTTGCTAGCTTTTTCCTCGCTGTCCTGTCTTGGATATCACCCTGGTTTAATTACGACCTTCTTCTCCTGTCATGCTAGGCAGTCTAGATGCAGAATGTCCTAAGAAGTAGTTTGATCTTTGTCTCTTATGTCTCTGTGGTGAAGGAGGGGGGGGGAGGGGGGAGGGGAAGGAGCCGAATGGTCGAGTGTTGAACTTTCAATGCTCGGGTCGTGAGTTCGAATCCTGGCTGGGGCCAAATATTTGTACTGGCCTTTTTCTTGTTGCCCCGTCTGATATCAACCGTACGTGGTGGAAAAGGACGTTACACACCTATCCGCCCCCCCCCCCCCCCAACCCCCCTTTTGGTGAAAGGAAATTAAAACAAAAGAACAATCGCCAAACCAACGCCACTGCCGCTCGCCAACAACCTGTTTCTCAATGCGGGGGTACAAGTCTTTTTCCCACGGACAATAAGCGGGCTACGCGAACCCAAGTCAGTGCACCGTGGGTAGCCATTAAACCGTCATGGTCCCCGTAATCTGAAGTCAGCCCCTTCTTAGGTCACTCTCTGCACCCCGAAGCTTTGAATTCCGCCGCCGCGTCCCGGATCAGAACAACATACCAAGCGTGGCGTGAGACGTTAATCTCAACTGGACCTAATCAAGCGTATCACTTTACCCGGGCTGTGTCGGGGAGGGATCTGCCCCACCTGACTTTGTTTTCGACCAACAGGTAGGCCCAATACCGGGGTGTTGTCTCCAACAATATCTTCATGGGGTGGCTTCCGCCATCTCTGATCAAAAGCGTGTTGTTTGGTAAAACACGGTCAGATTCACCACAAGGCTGTAAACAAAGGTGGAGGAAGGCAGAGAGAGAGAGAGAGAGAGAGAGAACGTTTCCGGTACTCTGCGTAGGAGGATGTGATCCTTTGGGATTGGTGCAAGTGCCAGACAGAAGGACTGGGGATCAAAGACTGGGAGATAAGTCTACTGGAATGACTATGCACCGTATCACACACGATACAGAGGTCAAACTACTTCTTACGACATTCTGATGCAAATTGCATAGGCATAGCTTTGTCAGTGGCAGTAAAGGGTCGTGTGTGTGTGTGTGTGTATGTATGTGTGTGTGTGTGTGTGTGTGTGTGTGTGTGTGTGTGTGTGTGTGTGTGTGTGTGTGTGTGTGTGTGTTCTTCTTCTTCTTCTGCATTCCCTGAAAACTTGGCCATTGTTTTGACCTCAGAACTGATGCGTCAGTGGTTGAGACATTCGGCGGTGGTGTCTGCTAAGATACCACATTACGAAGCAAGACAGTGTGCAAATACTGTAAATTAATTCAAATGCAAACAAATTAATTTTGCTTGCAACGGCTTGGAAGAATGTATACGTTATGTACCAATGAAACAAGAGGACACTTGGACATTTCAATGTCTACCTCAGTACCTCTTAACCCCCCCCCCCTCCAAAAAAAAAAAAAGTCTAAGTATAGTATTACTTACTCCTTTGTTTCTTACTGGTTTTTATAGCAGTCACACCAAATACCTAGGTGCAATGAGTCACAAAGTGCGGTGTGCGTGCCAAACTGCAATAGCTGTGGGACGTCTTCTGTTCTGCGGAGACAAAATGGTAATCTCTTCTCAAAGATTTTCAATCAAGCGGTTCCGTGATACGTTGGACAGGACCGTTCCCCAAGACACTCGAGTAGCATTTAAAACAAAACCGAAGGAGGAAAAAAAAAAACCCAGAAATTTTGTACCATGACCATACAAACTAAAGACACACGGACAGACCATATTATGCAGTGCACCGTGCATATATGAAGGACTGCACGTAGCAATTCTCTGGTTCGTGATTAATGTGTGCAGTGTCCTCACTATAGAGTCCCGTCGTGTGTAGAAACGGTTTACCGGGTGGTCCTCGAAATACGAAAGGCCTTCACATACCGTGGATGACAGGTTTCGCAAAGGCACGATTCGCTTCGAGCAAAACGGCATAAATCTTATCAGATACCAGTTTCTAGCTGTTCAACCACTCCCGCCTTGCTGTCATCTGAACAGTTACCGGGTGCAAAGTTTAGCAGCACAGGAGTTAGCAATCAAAGATCACTATAGTATAGGATGGTGAGTGCAGGGCCTATACCTAAGTAGATCAGAGTTGGTGAGAAATCTGAGACGTACCGGAGTCTTGTTGAAAGACTAAGATATAGGTTCGCGAGAACATGTCTGACAATCTAAACTACAACATAAGATAAGGGAAAAGGGAGCGAGAACCAAGAGGGAGTGTGTGTGTGTGTGTGTGGGGGGGGGGGGGGTGAAATGCGGACACATACACGGACACAACCTTTTGCCCGAAGAATGAACACCGAAATCAGACAAAAATAATAGCCTCTTCATCTTGATCGTACAGAAAAAGACAAATGAAGCCTGAAATGAGTTTCAAAGAGGACGTGAGACTTAAATTGTTGAACATGACACCTTAGTACCAAAGCTTATCAATGATACCTATTTCCTTACCTGTAAAATGTTTGCCATGTTGTTTTGGTACTCCGTTCACAGGCAAAGACTGGCGTCACCGAAATGGCCGCTACGTAGCCGATATCCCTGTCAAAGAACCCTCCAAAGAACACACACACACACAAGAACCTAACGGTCAAAGAAAAACAACATTCCAGTGGCCGCGCGCTTCACAAAATGACCGACCGATTTCTGAGCAGAGCGAGCGATCAAAATAGTGACTGAGCAACACAAGCGAAGTTGTTTTCAAGTCTGATACTTCACGCCTCCGCTGATCCTTTATACGAGTCACAGCTCTTTCTGACAACACAATTCTCTTTGGTCAGACATTTTCTTTGATACCACTCTCAGCTCCTGAAAGTGTTTGCTTTGTAGAATACGACAGAATTGACTCCATTCTGATCAGGTTAGTTATGCTCGCAGCACACAGACATGCGGTCTCATGCAGTTTGAAATTCTTCACGCTGTCTAGTCCCCTAAAACCGTGCGATGGGAGGCGCCGACTGAAAGTCTTGGGCATAAAGCAGTCCCTCACAACTTTTCAATGAAATTCTTTTCGTGTAGGGCGCATTAACTTTTCTATAGATCTTCTCGCGAAGGCCATAAATTTCAGTCCGCTTGAATAGACGACGTAGGTGTAAAATCAACACCCTAATCTAGCACAGTTGCACGCTCTTTCTGCAAAAAAAACCCCACACAAATGGTGCAGTGAAGTTACGTCTGTGCGTTTCATTCATCCAATAATGAAACGGTGGAACAAACAAAGTAGTCCATGAAAGTCTCAGAATGAAAATGTCATTCACCGCCTAAGAGACGACGAAGGCTGATCCATCAAGACGACAGCACAGACGACTGACACAACCGAGAAAGACTGGCCAACACGAAGCAACATGTCTTGTCCATGTAAAAGTCCAACACTGATTTACAACAGTCCTCAGCAATAGTGAATTAATCACCGACTGACCGCAGCGCAGCGAAAGCGGACAAATACTCAGCGTCCGAGACGAGAAGACTGGAAGGTGCTAAGCCATGCTGTGGCTTCCCGTGTTGGTAAGACTACCACACTGAATGCGCGTCTGTCAGAGGCCCAACACCGCAGTCCCACAAAACCGCGGGAGGCCAGGTGCTCGCAGGTAGCCCCAGGTAGGGTCGGCTCCTGTCAGTCAAACCGCGCGACCCTCTGTAATCAATGCCCGGCGGGGGAAAAGTCATTCTCTTTGCAACATCGGCTAGTGATCCCGTACTATCATCACGCCAGATCTCTTCCTGTCCGGCGAGAGTCGCACCACGCACGCCACATGAGAATGGTTTGGAGAGTCGGTTGTGTTTGTGTGTACACAGCACAAGGTATGCTATGTGTGGTAGGCAAGCACCACGATCGACTGAATGCAATAAAGCCATGCAACAAAATCGAGTTCGCCTGAACAGCTTTAGCGCTTTTTAATGAACCCTCTTCAATATTACCCGGGCTACGATGTTATATTGCTTTCACTTGATCTCGTTCCGTCGTCTCTTAGCTGTATGGAATACGCGTACTTGTCGCCAGCGACAGTATGTTAAATTCCACCTTGGATTTGGAGTGGTTACTTTTGCTGTAATGTTATGCAGGTCCTCCTTCACGTGATCAGCACAACCGTAAGAGAGTTCACTCTCGCTCTTTTTGGTCTGAATATTCAATATGAAGAAAAGTACGAAAACACTCCAAACCTTTTTTCAAAAATACCCCCCCCCCCTTTAAAACACACACACACACACACACACACACACACACACACACACACACACACACACACACACACACACACACACACACACTGCCAGTGTAATGTTTGATACCTTCAGCTGTATGCATAGTGGTTTTGAAATTTCCGAAATTGTATCTTCGGGACTTCTACCTCTCTCATCCGAAATTGTACCTTCGGGACTTCTACCTCTCTCATCTTCTACCTCTCTCATCCGAAATTGTACCTTCGGGACTTGTGCCTTAACGGCGTCTTCGCCTAAAGATTAAAAAAATCCGTCAGCGTAATATACTTGTCAACTGACAATGACTGCAAATATGAAACTATGGCAGACCCGGTGATGTCACGTCTTTTGTTGTGCCTGTACAGTCTTCTTCATTCTGACCACACAGAGAACGAAATTATCCTGCACTTAAAATGTACACATTTTTGGTACTGCACTCATTATATCCACGAGTATCTTATTTTCTAGCACTCATTCAGGACTGACATAAGATAAGAAACACAAATCTCTTGGATCTGCTTGGATGCTAAAAAGCTTCAGGAAAACTCGACCAAATCTTTGTAGGCAAACATGAAAGGTCGGGGACTTTGAAATCCCGTACGCGAATGAAAGGTCAAGGACTTTGAACAGTGGGGGGAGTTTCCGTGTTTAGAGGGAAATGATGATTCACACCAGATTCACTTAAGCCCCGGATTGCTGTCACAGTTTGCTGAAAAGCGCGTGTTGAAAAGACTCTAAACCTTGATTGCCTCTCTCACCTGCCCGGGACCTGTTACCTAGATAGGGCGTAGACATACCATTCTACTTTGACCCGTAATGAAAATCTGAATCCTCTTGGCTGAACATTCAGCATACGTGGGCACACGGATGAAGTATACTCTCTTTCAGATTATAAGGGAAAGGTAGGTAAGAGGAGGGAGGGCACGTAGGTGAGTTGCTAAATGTAAAGCCCTGAAAGAGGCTTTTCAGAATTCAGTAATTCTTTAATATCACTGAGAGGAGCAACATAATACATTAGTATGCACATCACAAACAACTACAATGAAACAAAGAACGTTCAAATAGTAAGACACTACAAGAGTATCACAAACAATGAATAAACCATACAAGAGTGAGTGAGTGAGTGAGTGAGTTTTTGAGGCTCAACGCCGCGCAAGAAGTACTGCAAATCTGAATCGAAGCGATGACTAAACATCAATGGTTCGAGTGCTGTGGCAACCTAGAAATTGTACTGGCTCTTTATGGCGTCTTTCCTTACGGAAGGCAAGAGGACAACCTTTTGTAAGGACTGAGTAATCCGGAGTCTTCCGTCAGCTTCCCTTTCTGTGTGGACGGGTGTATACTTTAGTTGTCAAACCCGAACCAAGAACTCGATGACCCGTGTAGCGGTCGAGTGGTCATGACAGGTCTCCATACTTACATCCACGTATAATTATACCTCTGGTGTTTAATATGCACCTGGTGACTGCGATCTAATCGCGGCACAGCTGACACTATCAGCGTGCCATCACACAGGTGGACATTCAAATTTTATGTTAAAGTCAGGTGTACTGGACGGGCGGCAGTCCATGGCTGGACAGGGAAACTGGTGGGGAGGGTGTTTAAGGGTTTATCGTCTTTTTCCACGGGTGGTATTAAAGGCGATACAACGAGAAAAAGGGCCAGCACAAATATTTAGCCCCCGTCGGGAATCGAACGCACGACCCGAGCTTTGAAAGCCCAGTGTTCTACCGCTCGACTGTCCCAGCTCTCCCAAACTGGTGGAGAAGAAGACACCAATGACAGTTCACTAGAGAAGACCGGAGGAACCATTGACACCGTTATACAGCCCTCGACATGACTCCACCTTCAACACACCACAGCCCGTGACTGGCAAGTTAGTCTTAGAAAGGGCACTATTCTGGCTCATGTAGAGGGTGGGTGGGTGGGTGTTTGGGGGTTTAACGTCCTTTTCCACCACATACGGGTGATATCAAAGACGGGGCAACGATGAAAAAGCCAGCACAAATATTTGGCCCCGGCCTGGATACGAACTCACCACCCGAGCATCAGAAGTCCAACGCTCTACCATTCGGCTCCCCTGGCTCATGTAGAGAGCGAGCAACGACATACATACAATTTCCGTACACACAGCCCCTCTGGTAACCTTTGAACGCGCACCTTCGATGGTGGTTTTGCGTTTCTGCACAATTTCAGCTCTTTCGGCATTGGGCGTTACACGAGGTCCCCCCCCCCCCTTTTTTTTGTTTTTCTTGTTGTTCTCTTGATACTCATTTCGTGCTACTGTATTAGTAAACAGTCCGCTCCTAAAGCAAGCCAAGACTTGTATCGCTCACAAATCACTCGCAATCCAAGTTCAAAAACCCTCCGGTAGTCCCCCCCCCCACCCCTCAAAAAAAAGCACGATTAAGGACCAATCTTCGCCCTCGCCTCTCTCTCTCTCTCTCTCGCACACGCGTAAATTCCCTCTATTATTCCCTGCCACCGGCTGATGATTAGTCAGCTTGATACCCTATTGTGTGACCCACTCCGGAGCGGGTACATATCTACCCGGGTCGAGATGTTATCTCCGCGGCTCGACCTCGGAGTCAGAAGTAATGAAGAAAGGGCCAGGCTATATCGCAAGGGCCGGTGTGTCAACAGATTTTCGGCGAGATCCAAATGTTTGTAGACGGTCTCTGTTCCGCTTGCTCTGACTTCCGGTGTATCGTCTTCATCACACAAAGCACGGTTATAGCCAGGGACAATATAGCTTTGATCCTCCTCTCCGGTGTTATCAGGTTGAACAGAGTTACGCTTATCTGCTGTCTCTCAGGGTTGACGCATGTTGTCTTCGCAACACGGAAAGTGTGATAGCTTGATGTATACCACAGAACGAAGCAGGCTAAGAGTTAGACTGAGAGGGGAGCAGGTGAAACACGCGAGATGCACTCAGTCCCAAGCTCAATGCACTCCGGGGCACTGATTTCCCGCTTTAAAGCCGGATGTACTTCCTCTAGTCCAAAGCCAGACATACTCAACCCTCACTGACACGCCAGATTAACTCCAAAACAGGAAACACTTTCACGTAACGAAACAAATGGTTTGTCTGCATATGGCTTAGACAAGAGGGATTACATCGGTCCGGCTTTTCTCGAGCTAAAGCGGGAAGTTCCTAGGAGTATATGGAGATGAGGCCGACAGAGGGCATTATACTACGCTAATATATCTTCTGTGGAGTTCATCCCGCGTGTTACACGGGAATAGTGGAATTGGTAGCGCGTTGGGCTGTCAATTCTGTGGTGGTGACTTCAAATCCCCGGCTGGGAGCCAACAGGTTGTCTATGTTGGCCTTTAGCTAGGCAGTACAGATACGGATTTCAAACTAAATGCTATATATTCCTATGAAACTGAACGCTGCGTATGACACCCTAGACTGAAATGCTTTAAAATCCCCCCTCACCCCCCCCCCAAAAAAAAAAAAATAAAAAAAATCCAGCAGTTAAATACTCTCATGTGTAAATTTAAACAAACTGATTCCAGTATTCCACGTTTCTGCAAAGCTACCAGCGACCACCTACCCCCTCATTCCTAGGTCGTCTGCTGGCGCTTGTGCAAACCGCGCATGACTGAATACAAAATTAATAGTCCAAATACCAGGCTCATTTTTCGCTGTGGTCACTATTACCAAAGACCTTTGCTATTACCTGGCAAGACGATTATTTATTATTCATAAAGCCAACAAACAGCCCCAGATTGCCATATTTTACTCTAGTGCACACAAAGTTAAAGAGGGGCAAAAATTATGTAGCAGATTTAGCGGAATTCTTACTGAACTACATGCCCCGGAAGCTACTTATAGCGGCGAGTAACCTTTTCCTCGGTGCCCCATCTTTGACGTCAAATCCCGCAAGAGACCAGCCAACCAACTATGAGCTATGGCTCTTGTATGAATTGACTTTACACAATGTCTCCTACTGTCTGTTCTCAGACCTCTCATCAAGGCACCACGCGCATGAACTCATACTGCACTATGTATGTTGTCTTTGTTACACGTGAAAAGTAGAAATTGTGATAAGAAATGTTTGATATCGAATAACGAAGCAGACTGATGTTTTACGTAAACGGATTTGATACAATGTCTTCTGGTTTTCCGTTTTGACTCGCCAGGCTCGCTGTGCATAATCTTCACTCAAACACACACTGTACAATGTAAACAGTGCACTAAAAGAATTGTGTGAAGGAAGTATGAGTCACATGAGAAAACCTAGCTCACAGATAAACCGGACCACCACGGCGAAAGTTTGAAACTGTAGGTTTTTGGTTTTTTTAACACTTTGCATCAGTTTTCGAAGAACAACACAGCCATTCTTTGCCATAATGCCAGCACGACAATTTACCACATTTCATAACCTGCGATGTGTGTCTCTGCGATAAAACTTCAGTGTTTGCAAAAGGAACAATTCAAAACCGATTCCGCATTCCACCAGATATGATTCATCGCCGATATCTCACGCAGCCCGACCAACAAAAAAACAAAACAAAAAACTGCCCCTGAGGCGTGAATGGGAGAAATAATGATATCGATGTTGTTTTTATTCCATCACTCCACTCGAAGTTCAAAAGACGCGATAAGATAAACCCGGTTTGAACGAGACTTGCCACCACGCTACGAACTTTGGCCAACAAGGAGACCAGCAGATTAAAGGGCAGGTGCCAAGTTTACCACGGGGGGTAATCAAAATGGCGCAGAGTTTTTCTCGGTACCACTACGAGTTGGTTTAAACATTTCATTATTTATGCAAAGATCGCCATCAAACAGTAAACAACATTGTTACAGAGCACCACAAGTAAAAACTTATGTACAGGGGGTGAGCGGTGGTCTAATAGGTAGCGCGTCGGATTTAGCCGCTGCGCTACTGAACGGCCGTCACCAGTGTCATGGCGATGAAGCGTGGGTTCGAGCCCTGGTCGAGCTTGTGATATGTGATACCGGTTTTTCCTGGCTACCGGGCTGCTCATCGGGGGTTTCTCTCCGGGTTATCCGGCTTTCCTTCCCCCCCCCCCCCCCCCCGCATAATTGTGGGGAAAAATAGGATAGATATTGGGTGGCGCTGCACCGCGGCGACGCGCTTCCCCCGGGGGAAGCAGCCCGAATTTCCCAAAAGGGATAATAAAGTAATAAAGTAAGTAAGTAGTATGCGTGTTCATCTGAGCCAATTAACACACATACATGGCGGAGAAGTTGGCGTGAAAAATGAAATGAAATAAAAAGACGTATGAGTGGGGGGTGAGTGTCTGGGAGTTTAGCGTGCTTTTCCACCATGGATGGGTGACATCACAGACGGGGCAACGAGAAAAAGGCCAGCACAAATATTTGGCCCACGCCGGTACTGATTCGAACTCATGACCCGAGCATTGAATGTCCAACGCTCTACCATTCGGATATCCTTGCTTGAGTTATGCGCATGCACGCCTATCTACATTGTAGTGACGTGTTAGTGAGGGTCATTTTCTGGTTGCTCAACGGTCCCTAAATTTCTTTCACACCGGCGGTGAGTGTTTCCAGTGCTACTCACATTTGAATATAGAAACATTCAGTGCTTCTGTTTAAAGGGGCTGATGCTACATGTACCATTTTTATGCCAAAAGATCGTTTCTGAGCTGTTTTCGTGGTATCTATCATCACACCACTTCGACACCTGGACAGTGACAGCGTCTGTAATGCTGACTCTGAGCCAACAGGAGCGTACTCGATGACGCAGCGACCACTGACACTAAGCGCTCCAGTAGTGTAACAAAAATGGTAGAGTAATAACGATAATTTCTCCTCTCTGATTTTCCATGACCGGTCCCGAGTGAGCTCGAGTGTCATTGCGTCAAAACTTTGAATCGTGTTTACACCAGAAAAAAAGTGTCAGCCATTTTGACTGGTTCCTCCACCCCCAACCCCACCTCCATCCACACACACACACACACACACACACATCACACAGCCCAGGGTACAGGGCAGGTGGCCAGTTAACCGGTAAAGGCAAAGCCTTTGGTGACACGTACAGTTTGACAGGCAGCTACGGGTCGCAGGTTATAAATTACCCATCATCCCCCTTCCCGATACAGCCCTGGCCCCCTGCTGGAGACCTGTCACCAAACTGATGGTAAAAAGGCCCAAGTGCTTTTAAAATCCGTGGCCCTTGGGTCCTTTATCCTAATGGTAGTAGAGATCTTGGCGTGAGATAGTATTGAAGAACACGTCGTGGACGTCACACAACGTTGCGGACGCTTGCCAACATTTTGATACGGACGGTGTGGGTAAAGGCTGGTGGGGGGGGGGGGGATTGTGTGTGTGTGTGTGCGCGCGCGCGCCCTTAACCGAGATGTTATCGCTGGCTCCGTCTACGTGGTTGGTTCCTAGCTACTGGGTGTACGTAGGCTAAGTTTCGATTATCCGAATTAAACGACGATCCAACCCGGCCAAGAAAGATATGTAAGGTGAATTCCTGTTTTCGCCACCCCATCCCCCCCCCCTTTTCTTTGTCTCCTTTTCAACAGTTATCCCCCTTCTTTCAAAGTTACTTCGCCTAAGTAGCTACGTGTACTGCGTATTTGTTCTGTTAACAAGATGGTCGTCTTGTGCTCTGCTGTGAAAGTTTTCGACGACGATTTAATAATAATGATGATAATAATAATGAGTATTGTATAGGCGTTTTACCCAATTTCATGAATTGGCTCAAAGCGCCACGAACTGAACCCAACACGCACGCTCACGTGAATCACACGCATTCTCTCACACACTGGACATAAACACATTACAATCACGTGGTGCGAAGGGTCAGCTCAGCTATTTAAATTTCGGAATTTAGAATTGTATTTATTTTTAAAATTTGGTGGGCTGAACATTTCCAGAGCAGAGGCGGAGGAAGCCGGAGTACCCGGAGAGAACCCCCGACGATCAGCCCGAATGAACGATTTGTTTAATCTTATTATTTTGTTAGATAACGAGCGGCATATAAAAACGTTTAAACGTAAGAGAAACCACAGTATGACTGACCGACAGGGTCAGGACATCATTAGTCAACGACGCAACAGATGGCAACACTACATCCTGGGGGTGCCCACAGCCGTAAAAAAAAAAACCCTGGTGTTACCGACAAAACGACAAAGGTTAAGCGTAAAAAGCCTTTGGGTCTAGTAGCTCCTACCCTCCCTACTCCGTGACCTCGCTCCTTCTTTTCTCTTTTATTCAATCTCATCTCCCCCCCCCCCCCCCCCCCCCCCCCGGCAGTCCCAACCCCGGACCGAAATGCCCGCCCACCCACCTCACCCCTTCTATCTGTTTAGTCTCATCTTTTGCCCCCGGGTCCAAACTCCGACCAAAACCCTCGCCTGCAAACGCAAAGACGAGGTTTTGCTTATAGCTGCTTTTCTCATGTGGTTCATCCTAAGCAAACACAGCACTGACCTCCTAAAACCACAAGGCAAACACTGACATTTGACTTCCAAGAGCGGCGTCCCCCACACTGACAACCGAAAAGATCATTCGGACCGACTCAGCTTTGACAATGATTTCTCGGCACACAGCCTTTAGCGTTAACTGAAACAGACCCCATCCTCCGACTTGAGGGGAGAGTCGAGTCGTGAGCAGCTGTGTGGTAAGGACGCAGCCGATCGACGCCGGAGAACGAAGGTCTGACTGCTGACATGAGTGAGACTTAGCAGGGCTTCGTACGGAGAACTTCGCTGAACAGCGTAACCCACTTACATGTAAATTAGGCACGTTACGGGTACCATTAGCTAATCGCAGCGCGTTAGCAGCTCGCGGCCTCTGCCGTGTGAGCCTAATTTACATGTAAATGGGTTACGCTGCTCAACGAAGTCCTCCGTACGAAATCCTACTAAGTCTCACTATTGATGCAACAAAAGTCTTCCATTGAACTGTGAGGAGCAAGAAAAGTGGTGGATCTCACGTCATATTACATCATGGTATGACATTTGTACGAGTACACAGCCTTTAAGACAAAAACCGCCCCCTCCTCCCCACCCCCAACACACACACTTTCCCCGCCGATTCATAAAAAACCCGCTGTCCTTGCGAAGCGTGGGTTCGAGCCCAGGTCGAGCTTGTGATATGTGATACTAGTTTTTCCTGGAGGGGATTTCTCTCCGGGTTATCCGGCTCCCTCACCCCAGTTAAAAAAAAAAAAAAAAAAAGGATAGGTAGGTTGGGTGGTGCTGCACCGCGGCGACGCACTTCTCTCGGGGGAGGCAGCCCGAACTTCCCGAAAGGGACAACAAAGTAGAAACAAAAATGACCGCCACCCAACGCAACATGCACAATTTTTGTTCTTTTCGTGCGACGGATAGTCAGACCAGCTGACTTACATGAACACTGACATTACGAGAATTAGCATCGTCTTGCGTCCTATGTCTCTCTCTCTCTCGAGAACGCGTGCTCCTATGTCAAGTGTCTTCTTCAGCAATACAAAATCTCCCTTGGCTCTTTGTTCAATCCAAATGGAGAGAGAGAGAGAGAGAGAGAGAACGAACGAAACTTTATTTTACAAGGATAAAAGATTTGGTGCGCAGACCTTTTTTTAGATCTTGTCCTTGCTAAACTCCAAACACTAAACTTGAAAAACTGCAACGAGAGAGAGAGAGAGAGAGAGAGAGAGAGAGACTTTATTTTACAAGGATAAAAGATTAGGTGCGCAGACCTTTTTTTTAGATCTTGTCCTTGCTAAACTCCAAATACTAAACTTGGAAAACTGCAACCAGAGAGAGAGAGAGAGAGTCCACGCGGCAAGGAAGAAAAAGAAGCCATGCAGAAAGAAAGAAAGAAAGAAAGAGAAGTCATGCATGCAGCAAGACAGAATGAAAGAAGTCATGCGTGCATGACCCAGAAAATCCTTAATAACACACATAACTCGCTAGCGCTATACATGTAGATCCACGTGTCAAAGCTACCTGACTACCCGCTCCGTTACTGTATAAGCCTCTCGCCTGAAATAGCTCCCTTCACCTAGGAGGGAAGACACGCCATCCATAACCGTTCGCACCGTTTGATCGCTGATGAGCAGACAGCTCCACTTCAGTTCGTACACACTCCGGGCAGAACTGTCCGCCATTACATCCCCCTGGCTATGCAGCCCGCCATAGTAGATCTTGCTGTCAAGCTGAAATGGTTGTGTTAATGACCGGATGGGATACGCCTGGTGTCGATAATTGGCGCCCAAATTAATCCTACTTGCGTCGTAACTATGGGTCCGGAATATTTTATTGGGTTCTGAGAAGGGGGGGGGGGGTGGATGGGTGTGTGTTTGGGAGTTTAACGTCCTTTTCCACCACGTATGGGTTCTGAGAAAGAAGAAAGAAAGAAAGAAAACACCGCGAATCGCAGAACATACAGCTATATGATGTAGATTATGATGTACCGTTAAAGCCATATGACGTACATGATGGGGGATGATGGTGTGATGTGTGTATTTATCTTGGATTGAAATTGATGTGATTTTTGGTCTTGTCAGTTGTGATTTCTCTAGCTGTATTTTGTATATTGTTGTACTTTATCAGGTTCTTTGTATTTGGATATTCCTCCACACCCTAAACAGGAATAAAGGTATAAAATGTTAAAATTTTTGAATCTATATCATTACAGAAGAAAGTTTCTACAAAAAACATTGAAGACAAGAAAAATGTGAATAAGAATGGCGGTACATTTGTAAGATCCAGCCGAAATTTCAAGACGAAAGGACATTAAAGGCAGAGGCGCTGTTGCTGTTTAGGTCTCCCCGCCAAACTTTCGTCATATCACCCACTACAGTTTTCGCCTATATCTCGTTCGATCGTTTTCGCGTTATGGTGTGTGTGTGTGTGTGTGTGTGTGTGTGTGTGTGTGTGGCCAAGCAAGGTTCTCAGTGTTTCACCCATTACACTCAGGGGCGCCGGAAGATGTTGGGGGGAGGGGGGGCAGAATCTCAGAGGGAGGTACCGCCAGAGCCAGTGAAAGGAAGGACGTTGCCCGGAGAAAGTGAAAAGAGGGGGGGGGGGGGGAGTGATTATCAGACGCGTTTCTGCGAAGTCGTTTTGATATTTCATGCAAGGGCTAAACTGAGTTCTCTGTTGGGTGGGATGAGGGAGAGAGCAGGAAGAGGGGGAGGGGGGGGGGGAAGAGAGGGGGGCAAGACCATGGCTTTGCCCCCCCTCTGGCCATAGTCACCTGATTTTCCAGGGGGGGCAAAAAGATAATCTTGCCCCCCCCCCCCCCCTGCTTGGGTACAGGGGGGGGGGGAGCTGCCTCCCTGCCCCCCCGGTTCCGGCGCCCCTGACACTAATTCTCATGTACGTTAGTGTGGCTGCTATACTGTAGTAATGTCTTGTCTTCAGCTGCACATAACTGCGTACACCTACACCAGAGAATGTCCTGTTGGTGAGATCCATATTCCGTACACTCTGTTTCTCCCAACTAGTTTACACTACACGTCAGTCTCAGTTTCGGAACAGAGGAAGTTTCCCAGTACCTCTACGTCACTGTCAAGGGAATTTGCAGGACTTACAGCACAATACATCCGGACACACGACTGACGTGCACATGACAGGCATAGCGCACCTGTTTTCTGTGCAGTTTGCAGGACAGACCGACCCGACATTTGAGGAGAGACAAATATTTATGACGCAGTTAAAACCCCAAAAGTGCCAGCGTGTGCTGTCACTGACTTGTCAGGAGGACACGGGGCAGGATGGGTTTTTATTAGGGAAGCTTTCAGATTGTTGGAGGGTAAAACACTGTACATGGTGGCTTCAAGATACACAAGATACATCCTGGTCAAAACTTCAGATCAGGAAACGCACTGATACATGTACCACCCAACCTTTCGCTCGCATAACAGGGGATTTGGTCTAGTGGTTAAGGCATCCGACTTCGGATCCTGAGCTGCCTGGTTCGAGTCCCCGGTGGGCAGGAATATGGTGGGATTTTTCCTTCCCATATCGAGTCAAATCCATGTGCAGACTCGTTTGCGGTGCCTGTCTCGCCTTCGTGTACACACGCACGCACATACATCAAGTGTGCACGCTAAAAATCCCACGTTCATCTTCCGAAGAAGAGTAGGCTGTGGCCGGTGGCGTGGTAAACAGAAATACTGTCGCACGCACCAGAGTGAATAGCAGGGTGGAGGTTTGCACATAAAGTAGCGCTTAACGGCAGCAGGCTTTCACTGCTTCGTCCTCCAGCCCTGCGGCGCCGTGAGCATTTCAGCAGAGATGGATACGTGCGCCGAGGAGGAGTCTACCATACCATACCACCATACCATACCATAAAACTCACTAACCTTGTACACTTGTCACGTTGCCGGTAAGCTTATTCTTCAAGTGTACTTTTGGCTTTCAGATGAAGTTGTTGGAGGGCACAGCACAGTCTGTCAGTGGATGACGTCAGGGGCAAGTCAAAGCTCAAATAAAACCCACTACCCGTACATCTTACTCCTCCGCTTCCGTACACAGATACAAAGTCGCTGAACACCCGCTTAGGTAAAACTCTTTAACGAATGTTCTTCTTCCAGCTTTGGCATCATTTCTTCACAGACTCTGACTGTGCTTTGTAGGAAGTTGACAGATGTTAACAACCCCCCCCCCCACTTACACACACACACACACACACACACACACACACACACACACACACACACACACCAAACAAATGGTTGGTGACACTCCGGAGTGTAAGCCGGGCTGAAGGCGCTTGAACACGAGGGCACTGACACAAGTTCGACCATTTCATTATCATGCAAGTTTTATTCAGCCGGTGGGTGCCTGTCGTAAAAGCCTCGCATTCCTGTGGTTTTGTGACCAGGTCGCCATTCACAGGCCGCGCGAGTGTGGACGCTTCCATTTCAAAGGTGCATGACCCGTTTTCTTGTCCGGAAAAGACTAGTGCAACCGAACTGATTTTGTGTGTGTGTGTGTGTGTGTGTGTGTGTGTGTGTGTGTGTGTGTGTGTAACTAATTTACTCCCCATGAGTCAATCACCAAATAAATAAGGAAAAAAAAAAAAAAACAATGACACGGCCGCCTTCTCACAGGGGTGAAACAAAATGGTACGAGCGTTTTTCCGATGCGCGCAGTATGCCGCTCCAAATCATACCCGTCCAACAGCGGGCTCCAATGCCATGGATCTGCGTTTTTCCAAATTCAAAACGCCATAGCACCGGGGGAAAAAAAAACCGGCTTGGATTTTCAGTTCAGTGTCGGTTAGAACGATTGAAAGGGGCCGCTTACCAACTAGAACCCGACTTGTACTAATACTTATCTACAATCTAAAGATTTGTTATTGTATATGCTCGTGTTTTAAAATAACATCTTTAGATGAGAACAATCGTCGTCGAAAGTTTTGAAGCGGTATAGCAAACGGAAAAAGGTCATCCATTTTGATTATCTCCCCCCCCCCCACCCCTGTTCTGGCGACGAATGAAGACAGATCGACAAACTTGCTGACTCAGCAGATTACAGTTGTTGTTTTTCCCCCTCCAGCTTCTGGACAAAAACTAAATTGAAATTTATCGTTCAATCACTCTGTCGTTGTATCCATAAAAAAAAACGTACGCAAAAATGTCACAGTTTATTCAAATACGCATAATCTATTCACACAACATAAGATCGACCATGCTCCTTTAACTGTTCCACGTCTATCTAGCACATTTGCACCTGTCGTGTAAGCCAGTTTTATGTGCCGTCTTCACTGGGTTTAATGTCGTGGCGAGGTGGGACAGTTACTGGGGGTTGACGGCTGCAAACCTCTGTCGGAGGTAACCATAAACCGCTGACGTGCTTCTGATCAGATTCAGTTTTACACATGTCTGCTTTTTTTTTTGCTTTTTTTTTTTTGGGTGGGGGGATGTCGCCGAGGGCCGGGATAGGGCCGAGCAACATTCCTCAGTATGATCACATGCGCAGATCAATGTTACAGCATATGTGAGTGACGTAACAGTTTCAGTCACTGAAAAGTGTGAAGTGTAAGGCGTGAGGTGTGGGGGCAGAAGGAGGGTGGTGGGTGCTTGGAGGGAGAAAACGAGCAACCGTCGAGTGGCGTTGGTTACAGACATACATACAAAAATAAAGACGCACGCACACACACACACACACACACACACACACACACACACACACACACACACACACACACACACACACACACACACACACACACACACACACAGCTGATCAGTGGTAACACTGATCTGCTGAAAAAAAAATTCACTGACTGACGTGAAAGTCATATAATTATACAAAATTTAATGTCATGCATGCTCCTGCTCATCCGCATCGTACGTCGAATGCTTACACCGTCGGCACAGCCCCTTTAAACAAGAACAACGCCGAATCAGTAGTCCAAGTTCATTAAAACACACTAAAGACAAACAACAAAACATTTCCACAAGATTATCATTATTCAAGGCAGAAAACTGTCCGCCAGGCAGACGCCACAGCGAGTGAAAGGGACGTGACGAGGAAAGGGAAACGCCAATGAAGGTGAGACAACATCAACAAAAGCCTTGCAGTCCTGTCCGACTCCTGCTGGTCGCGGACTCTGATCAAACACACCTGCAACGTTTCACACGAGAAAGCTGAACAGTACAGTCTTTTAGAATCACGCTCAGTTGTCATTCAGAATCCGCTGAGCACCTGCACACCTGATCACGTTGAGTGAAAAGCCCATCCTGCCCGACCATACACGTTCCGATTATTTAAAGCGACTACATCCAGCGTGTTTCAACCGGAGCCGCGCTGACTCTCCTATGTAAATATTTTTTTAAAACCTATTTAAAAAAATTAATTAGAACAGGGCGTATGTTTTTACACTGTGAATATTATTTAACGGGGTCCTGAAATTTTACCGTTTCTTTTATATAAAAAAAAAAGGACCGATAGATAGGACAGATTGGGGTGGTCAGGAAAGACTTTAAAACAAAATAAATAAATGAATACATAAATAAAGTAAAAACGTTGTATAAAATTCAGAAATAAACATCTTAAAATTAACATTGGGCTTCAATGCCTATTAAAAAATCTTCTAAATATGTCCCCATATCTCCGCAAAACTTCTAAATATGTCCCCATATCTCCGCAAAACTTCTAAATATGTCCCCATATCTCCGCAAAACTTCTAAATATGTCCCCATATCTCCGCAAAACTTCTAAATATGTCCCCATATCTCCGCAAAACTTCTAAATAACAAGAAGAAGTGTGTTTCAACTGTAGCTGTGTCAGAAAGCAGTCAAACTTACACACGTATTGTATCCGGCTAAACCTTAGGCACTGGTGTCTTTCTAGTAGCATGAAGGTCTTTTGTTAAAGAGTAAAGAGCCATTACAATATCAAAAGTGAAATCTTCTGCGTCTGGAGATACGAAAACGTTAGGTTTGATGCCAAATTCAAAATCGGTTTCGGGCAGCCGTTAGCAAAGGGACAAAACTCCTGTTTTCAGTCTCTGATCCGAATACGACATTTATTTATAGGGTGGGTGTTTGGGGGTTTAACGTCCTTTTCCACCACATAGGGTGATATCAAAGACGGGGCAACGATGAAAAAGCCAGCACACATATTTGGCCCCAGCAGGGATCGAACTCACGACCCGAGCATTAGAAGTCCAACGCTCTACCATTCGACCACCCCGGCTCCCCCATTTATTTATAGCTGTTTATCAATCCATAAACTTTGAAAAAGGTAGACACGATTAAACTCCAAATCAAACATAATTATGAAACTTTGCTAAAACTTATAGCCCTTTTGAACCGGATGCAGCCGCTTTAAAGGGACACTAGTTAACTTTTTCCAAGCTCGATCATGACTGCTTATGATGACAAAGACATGATGACATTCAACACAAACGCAAATTACAGCATTCTGTGGGCATTTGTTGGTGAGACATGAATCAAAATGTCAAGTTTGCCTACTGATCGGTCATACCACGGGGGAATCATTTCAAGCGCCCTGCGGCAGCATATTCCTGTCTTAGGGCACACAATTTGCATACATCAGAAAACAAGAACAGAGAGCACTGTGATAGTCTCCGGGAATCTCAATGATGCAATAATAAGAGTATCTGTCTCCAGGGATCTCAGTGACGCAAAAATTAGAGTATCTGTCTCCGGGGATCTCAATGACGCAATAAGCAGAGTATCTTCGAAACACTTGTGACAACTTCAAAGTTGCTCATTATAAGGCAGACCGCTTAAAATGTAACTCAAGATGGTCTATTCACTCGTCACATCTCTTGCAGAAACACGGCCCACAAAAGAAATTATCCTGTCAAAAAAAAAAAATGATCCAGGGAGCTTACATGTAATCTGCAAACGGCATAATAAGAGCGTAAGCGCCCGTGTTCTGGGCTTAGGATTTGTTTGCTTGCGTTTGATGTTGTACAGCTTTAGATTAGTAAGGGAATATGCTTAGGAATTACTCGGTAATCCTTAAACTGTGAGCTGTTGCAGTTAAGCCCGTGTGAAGGCAAAAGAGACTGAAACATACCGTACTTTTGCGGGATCTATGGCGCACTAGACAGTTACTCAAAACTGACACAGGTCGACCTTTTGAGGTGACTATTTTGAAACTGTTATGGTTACCCCACCAAAAAAAAAAAAACCAAAAAAAAAAAAAAACCCGACAAAAACAACAACCAAACAACAACAACAACAACAACCCAAAAACCCACACAAAAAACCCAAACAAACAAAAAACCACAAACAAACAAACAAAGCAACAACAACAAAACCAAACCAAACAAACACAACAACAACAACAAAAACAACAACACAAACAAACAAAACCCCCAAAACAAAACACACACGCGCGCGCGCGCGCACACACACACACACACACACACACACACACACACACACACACACACACACACACACACACACACAACTTACACCAATCACATTAAGGCAACTTCATCCATCATGGCCGGCTATGTTTGAACTGTACATGTCACTAAGACAGCAATCAAACTTACACACGTGATGTGTCCGTTTAAAACGTAGGCTCTGGTGTCTTTCTAGTTGTACACTGGTCTCTTGTGGGAGAGTAAGGAGCTGTGAAAACAACTACAAGATAATTGAATGAAGTGTTCTGTGTTGGAGATACGAAAATGTTTCAGTTCGGGATAAACAGATTTAAAATCGGTCTCCGGCAGCCCGCAGCAAAAGTGATAATGAAGGGACGGAACTCTTGTTTTCAGCCTCTTCTTTTTTTTAGACATGATTAGATTCTATATCAAACATAATAATGACACTTTGGTAAAGAATTATAACGGTTTAATCGGTGTAGGAACCAGCTCTGGCGAGAGAAAACAAATATTCTGACTCTTGCAGTGTGGACTTGCCTCTGCCGGTGATACGTGTGACTTTTCCATGGCAGTGAAAGATAAATCAAACGTGTCCGGCCTGTCTGGACTGAAAAGTGTTCAGGTGGACTGTTCAGTCAGGGTTGATGTCTCTCTCTCCCTCTTCCCGTACCCGATGAACCTGCACGGTACGGTCCTTCCTATGATCACTACTGTGACGAAGACGTTAAGTACCAACTGGCCAACCAGTCAGCCGCATTGCAAATGCTGTTTTACTTCTAAGAAAGGACGACGGTAACAAATAACAACAGGTAAGAACAATCAAAAAGGACCTTTTTCCCTATGATTTTTTTTAAGACCTAAGGCATGTTATCGGACCAGTCGCCCCATTCAGACAGCAGCCCGTATACGCACCATGCATAGCTCACTGCCCTCTCTACCTTAAGCCAAGCCATTCAAACCCTCTAACGACACTTTTTTTTCCCACGTGAACGGCTGAACCGTACGGCAGAGTAGGGAGGAAAAACATTCCATCGTCTATTCACCGCAATATACATAATGAAGCCACGCGAGCATGAAGGTGTTTATTCACTGAGTCAGCGAGTGTGCGGGTTTATTGCAAACGTCAGAGCTTCAGTGTCGTCCTCTCTATACAATTACACGCTGGCAGTTGTAGGTAAACGACGTGGCGATAAGTAACGATGTCAATGGAGAAATCAGCTGGAGCGCAAACTAACATTCGGAATTTTTGGGCCACACCCATTTCATATTTAACTTGACCGTTATCGCAAAAGGAGAGAGAGAGAGAGAGCATCTCTGTTTGCTTTGTTTGTTTGTTTGTTTTGTTGTTTGTTTGTGTGTTTGTTTGTTTTTGTTTGTTTTGTTTGTTTTTGTTCAGTTTTTTTTTTTTTTTTTTTTGGGGGGGGGGGGGGGCAGTCAGGTTTCAAGAATTGTATGGCGCGTTGGCATCACATGATACCGACAGTCAAAGGCACACGGAACAGTGATTAATACAGGACATGAATACGACATGAAAGAGGGAACAGACTTACCCGCTGCCAGTGAGGTGACGGTGTATCGCGCACCGGAGTTCCTCCACGGCGGAGTTGGGCCCTCCGACCTGAAACACGTGATGACGACAGTGCAATCAGTTGATCATCATGAACAGTCCTGGCTGAATCAATTCAACAACAGAAACAGCCACAAACAAGTTGTGGGGCCGTGACAGACGGGACAGAACAAACGTTAGCGACAGTCCAGGGGCCATATTTTATAGGACTAGGTGGGTGGGTGGGTGTTTGGGAGTTTAACATCCTTTTCCACCGCATCGAGGGGCAACGATGAAAAGGTCAGTACAAATATTCGGCCCCAGCCAGGAATTGTATTTTATAGGACTAATATATAGTCTTACTCAACTGATAAGGTCAAAATAATACAGAAATATATGTTCGTGGTTCCATATACGGAATACTAATACGAATGATGATGATGAAGATGATGATGATGATGATGATGATGATGATGTCGGTTATTCTTGTAGTTGTTTTTTTAAATTGTTGTTGCTGTTGATGCTGTTTGGTCCGAACGTTTGCGGCTAAAACTGCACTGGACTCAGTGAATCCACTGACAGCGTTACTGCACAATCCGCGTAGATGCTATATGTAATTCTCATTGCAAGAGGCCTGGCAAGACATTGCTATCGCTTTTGTTGCTGCTGTTGTCGACGTTGATGGTGTATTTTTGGAGGCTTTTTGTAAGCTGGTTTCAGTGTTTTGTTTTCAGTTATTTTACGGTTACAACTATGGTTGTCCTCTCAGTCCACAAAAAAATTCCGACGACAGTGTTGGACTCAAGTTTTTCGAGATGGCGACGTTCCAGTGAAGGTCATGCAAACAGCAGAAAGGTCACCGAAGCTGCAAGCTTTTGTTTCTTCAGGCTCGAAGGGGAAAGAATCCCTGAAGAATGTCTCAAGGCTCTTCCAAGACTCCGCCCTTCCCGAGCTCCTTCTGCAGGTCACGTGACAGCGTGCAAATAAAGGGAGCTAAGCCCGCAAGGGCTAGATGAGAGAGAAGGGCTAGCAGCCATCAAAGCCACGCTGACCGTTTGCACAGCAACAGCAATCACAAGCGAGGCGTTGAAAGGATGGAAGGTAAGGTCAACCTGCCCGAACTGCTGTCCTTAGGGGGAGAGGGGGAGGGTGGTGGTGAGGGGGGGGGGGGGGGCAGGACGTCCAGTTGACACTGTCAGTGCAAATACAGGGGAGATAATTGCATGCGCTGACTTTCGGCTATTTTTGGACCTGCAGTCGAAGGCCGGGAGGAAAGCCCACCGTTGTCTGTTTTTTGTTTGTCTGTTTGTGAGTCTGTCTATGGGTTCACGTTAAAAGCCTGTCCGTTTACAGCATGGCAGTTTTGTTTTCGGGGTGGGGTCCCGGTTTAGGGGCTTGGGGACTGAGGAGTAGGGCTGTGGGGTGAGGTGGTGGGGGGGGGGAGGTGAGGGGGACACTTGAACGGAAGAAAAACAGCGTCCATGGAAGGAAATCCTGTTTTGTTCGTCAGTTTGTCCGAAATTGCACTCGAAACTTTGTCTGCTCACAGCATCGTATCTTTGTCATTCATAAGAAGCTTTTGTTTGTATGTTTGCACGGTTTGTTTTCGCTCAGCCATTAGAAAGTACTAGAAAGCCATGTACACAAGGGATTTGCAATTGTTGATTAAAAGTGAAAAGGTGTGTGTGTGTGTGTGTGTGTGTGTGTGTGTGTGTGTGTGTGTGTGTGTGTGTGTGTGTGTGTGTGTGTGTGCGGATGGGTCTGAAGGCGTAAGGACATAGGGCGCATTGTTTTCTCGGCAATATCTACGGAGTACTGATCTGTGTTACAGGTGTGTTGAACATCAGTAGATATCATAGTTTAATAGACTGATGGACCAGCTCAGACAGAGACAGACATGCTCCGCGCCGTGTTGCGGAAACTATACGACACATGTCAGGTTTAAAGGACGCGGGCACTAATGGCATTTGCCATCAAACCGTAATTTGAAGAAAGACCCTCCGTGGTCGCTTACTATAGCGCCTACCGCGTACTGGGAGGGAGGGAGGGAGTCCTTTTCCACGGCGTAAGGGTGATATCAAAGACGGGGCTACAAGAAAAAAAAAGCACAAATATTTGGCTCCACACGGGATTCGAACTTACGACCCAAACATCTAGAGTCTGCCTCAAATCTGCCTCAAATACCCGCGCCCTTTAAAGGCGCTATTGCTACCATCACTATAGGCTTTATATAGGGAGACTTCTGTGTGGGAACAGTTGCGCTTGTGACTACACAGGTGCACGACAAATTAGGGACTAGTAGAGCTCCGAATGCAACACACTGATGTTAGATGGCCGCGCAAACGAGGAAAACTCAGCCGTCCGTAAAGGACGCCCGCAGTGTTGCCATTGTCGGCTGCTCGAAGTTAGTGAGCTACAGGTGCGAGTGTGGTAATTACACTCGGCTGTCACGTGCTACTGCGTTTTGGCTTCAGTCAACTGAACCCCCAAAACCCGTCTATACTGACAGGCATTTGTGCATGTGTCTTAGCTCAGAACGATCCGTAGGCCTAAAAGTCTTAAACGTAGGGCCTTTAACATTCGCTTTCTATCTAACACGTTTCTCACCTGCTCTCATGATGAATAACAATGGGATTCAGATCTCGAAACCCACTTAAAAAACACCTTTAGACACTCGTGCCGGGCACTGGAGGGTTCCTGTAAAATACCTCCGGTCCATTCTGTAAGTCCAAGAGTAGCCCAGAACAGAGTGCGATGGCGATGGGTCGTCGATGGCCTATGCTCCACTTGGAGCCATGGGCCTAAGTAAGTAATAAGTATTCTGTAAGTCGTTTTCACATCACCGTCGCAATTGTTTTGGAGATTTTCAGTAGTAAGTAAATGTTCTCATTCCACGTGACAAAGTCGAGGTAAGCGAGAATGATTGTGTCTATCTCTCACTCACTCACTCGTCATTGTGCACAAACCAGTTTACCTAACGCAAACACGTTACGAGCAAGTGTTGAAAGAAGCAATCTTATCCGTGTCAGGACAACAGAAAGTCATTCCATTTCATTTGTTTAGTGTTCATGCGCTAAGCGTGCAGGTGGAAACGGGATGAGTTATTCTCCCTTGTGCGTCACGTGCAGACAGGAGGTAAGACCACAGGAACCAGCCGCAGCGTCGCCACAGTAATCCACAAAAACTAACTGGCGCTCAATAAACCAAACAATTCCCCTGCACTCCCGCCCTCTTGCTCACTGCAGGCGTATTTCAGACACTCAAACAGAACTAAAGCTTACAACCGATCAGGAAAGACATTCTAAATCCTGAAATCCCTCACGAGCTGGAACTGGTGATATCCTGAAGACGTCAAGCCGCAATCCTTACGGACAGGAGATAGTTGCAGCAAACGTCACACATTCAGCAAAACTCTTGACACTTGTGCGAGTTGTGGCCACCCACGCTCGATGACGTGAGTAAAATGTCGACCAGACTACTACTACTAGGTGGGGTTTTCTTTCCACAGAGGGTATCGAACGCTGCCTCAAGGTATCGTACGTTCCGTTTTGTACATGTGTATATACACCGTTTCCTCTTAAACACACAGTTGTGTCGGGAGGACAAGGTGCTTGCTTCAGATTCACCGAAGACCTGGACTAGAAAATCCTCTTCTTTGACGTCTGCAGCGCCGGCAACAAAATACCGTGTAGACGTATTGATCAGAATACGAAAACACACACGGCGAAAAAGTCTAAGTTTTCTGTGGATGGGACTAATTGCCTCCTAACATATTTGCAATGATTATGCAAGGCCTACACCTCGCTGTTCCTCGCAATGCGAAAGCACCACATTCATGCACACACGACAAAAAGTTGAAGTTTTGTGGGTTCAACTGATCGCCTTCTTTTCCACTTATTACTCCAGAATGACACCGAGTTTTCTCGCACATGCCAAGAACAAAATACTCATGCACTCGCAGAAAACATCTTACTGCAAACAAGATTTTTTTGACAGTCCAAGATATACTGCTCGTTTCGCGAAAAGCATAAAAGTCAAATCCTCCGTCCAGGGTGATGAATGATAGCGTCAGTCGGCGTTCAGTCCCTGGTCACACCTGATGAAGCTGATGACGTCAGTCAGCATCTGCCGCAGCCCACGTTTACAATGACAGCCAAGATCCCTTGTCAAACCTGAGGACATCCTCTGTGCTCGAAGTAAATGCCGACGACGCACGCTGTCTGTATGAGTTGGTGGTCAGTATCAGCCAACGTTCCGGGTTCAAGTTGATGGTGAAAGTTCAAAGTAGTCCACGAAGACGGTCAAAATCCCTTGTCCAAACTGAGGATATCCTCTGTACTCAAAGTAGATGCCGTCAATGAAACGCCCATTGTACAAGTTTTCGCTTATAGTTCAGTGATGGTCATTGTAAGTCAACGCTCCTCAGAGGTTCAAGTGGATGGTCAGTAAAACCTCACAGAAACCGGACAAAAGTCGAACGTGACAACGCATCTGGACAAAAAAAACAAAGACTGCACCAGACCACAGACGGATACGCGGGTTCGGGCAGGAGAAAGACAAAAATCCTGCTGTCACTCAGACCGTCAGATCTGCACTGGTGGGGGCGGACTCCAGCTGCCGCTACCGGTCCTCAAATCAGCGTGTCTTTAGACACCCTACCTAGCCGTCCGTCCGTCTGTCCGGAGCATGCGGACTCCGACCGGTACACCGGTGACGCATGAAGATCTAAAATAAATGTCATCAGGGACTTCTTCTCTTGGTGACAAACACGTGGGCTTCAAGCCCGTTACACGAGACAGAAAACTGGAGTTAAACTGTATCGGCAGCCCGCAAAACTCCCCGCACAGTTCGAGTGAAACACTTAGCATCCCAAAGAAAGCATTGAGCAAAGGAAGGAAGCTTGAAACCCCCTCCCCCCACCCCCTCTACCTCTCTCACCATGGCCTCTATGACACAGGCAACGTCCCCCCCCCCCCACGCCGCCCCCCCCCCTTCCTCCAGGCCCCACGCGCTGCTGTGTTGGTTCAGTGGAAACATCACAGACTCATGCTGCGTTCTTGCCCGCTGCCGACCGGACGCACTGAGAAAACCCACTGCAAAACCCGCCAACTGTCCGTGCACAATCTGCTAGGACCGTCCCCTTTTCGTAACGGTAATCGGCATTCTTCAGCTGCCGCCTTTGGCTTGAGTTGAGTGTTTAACATTTCAACTTCTGCCAGTTGTCCACAACAAGGACGATTTCAAAGAAAGGGGGCACTGATAGCGGAATGGGAGCCACTGCAAATGTAGACAGACCCTTGTCAGGATTCGAACTCAGTCGTGGCGTTTCGATCGGGCTAGGGTCTGAGACCTCGTAGTGTAACTTGATCTGAGCGATCCCCGGCTATTCATCTATTCCCCCCCCCCCGCTCCCCCTCCCTCCAACCCCCCGCTCCCCCCTCCCCCCCCCCCCCCCCACACACACACTTCTAATGCTCGGGTCGTGAGTTTGTATCCCGGCTGGGGCCAAATATTTTGTCAGTGCTGGCTTTTTCATCGTTGCCCCGTCTTTGATATCATCCGTATGTGGTCAGCAGAAAAGGACGTTAAACCTCCAAACACCCACCCACCCCTCCTGCAGTGTTAATTTATTATCAATATCATTATGATTACCATTCACATGATTACCATGTGTGTGTGTGTGTGTGTGTGTGTGTGTGTGTGTGTGTGTGTGTGTGTGTGAGAGAGAGAGAGAGAGAGAGAGAGAGAGAGAGTGTACAATTATATGAATTTAGTGATCTTAACTTCTTTATGTGTCTTATGCTCGCCCGCATGAATTGCCCTACGGGGATAAATAAAGTATTTTTGACTTTGACTTTGACTTTGACATTTATATTACATGTATGATTTAACGCATTCGGCAAGAATTTCCTACTACCTTGTATACCAGACGCACGACTAACGCCATTAACCACGCGGGAAACAAAACTACCTCACATCCAATTACACCTGATCCCATCGTCCCATCTCCTGGCCACTGTTTCCACAGGGACGTAAAACGGATCTAAATCCCCCAGCAAACACGGGGCCAAGGCTGTACATAAACTGTCGACGTAGAGGGAAGGTAGCAGAAACGTGTCCACGTGCGAGACAAAGTTGACTTTAATGAAGTCCCGTTAAGTTCTCTGAGTAAATACCGTTGAAAATCTTGCTCCTCATGAGTGAATTCTCTTCTTCGCTTCCTTCGTTTTGATTAAACTAGACTGCTAGGTGCTTTTGTTTCGGTGAAACTGTCTTTTTTATATAAAAGGGACACCAGCAGACGGGGTGACAAGCAGGAAGGCAGCAAGGTAAATGGTGACATACCCTAATGCAATGCAATCCCATGAAATGCAATGCACCGATCTCTCTCTCTCTCTCTCTCTCTTACGGGTGTGTGTGTGTGTGTGTGTGTGTGTGTGTGTGTGTGTGTGTGTGTGTGTGTGTGTGTGTGTGTGTGTGTGTGTGTGTGTGTGTGTGTGTGAGAGAGAGAGAGAGAGAGATTCAACTGGCTACTAAATTTAGGAACGACAAATTCCAATTTTCGTACCTTTGCCAACACACGCCACCTCTATCGCTGAAAAAATGAGGCCTCCCGTCCCACCTCCTTCTCTCTCCCCCTTCCCCCCTCCCCCCTTATGTCTCTCCACCCATGCTGAAGACAGACATGAGAAGATTATATAAGGGAGCCTCAAAGTCCCTTCAAGTGCTGACACGTCCCGATCTGAAGGTTCTTTTCCCCCACTTATCCCGCATTTTCTTCATCGATCGTTGCTGTCATGTATCGATTGTGGCTGCAGCTTGTGCCCTCGGCCGATCCTCGGATCTTGGAACTGCTTTGTCTTGTCAGTCACGACCCAGTTCCTTTGGAGTCTCAGTGACGGCGAAAGACCATAATGTAGCCTGCATTGTTTTCTCGTCAATTACTATAGAGAAGTAGCGACAGTGTGTTTATCGACCTGTGTATGAATGCTGTGCTGAACGCTGTGGTGGACTACGCTTCACAGAACACAACTTTTGTTTCAGAACAGTTGTGCTTGTACGCTTGAAGTAATAGAGCACTGAGTTTAATACATGGACTTCTGCTGGCCGTGCGAACGAGAACTGCAACGGCCCCAATCAGTCCTAGTCAACCTCAAGTGACGCTTTTTCGCCATTTTTCCAACGTCAAAGTCAAAGTCACAATGTTTATTTAAAAAAACCCAGTTTGGGGTACATGAAACACAAAAATAATCAAACAACACAAGCTCACAATACCCACATACCTCAAAATCAACTCGCACACCGTGGCTAAGACTAGATCAAAGATGTGGTGGTGACGTCACAGTAGAAGCGCGATGTGTGCATAGACACATGTCCGAAGCGCCCCCATCCTCCCCCACCCTCCCCCACCCCACCCCCACCTCCCACCAAAGCACCCCTTTCAGCCCCTCGCGAAAGTGAACACACCAGACAGTACCTAGGGCGTTTACTTTGAAGTTGAAATAATCCAGGTTGCCGGACAGTGGTTTCCACCCTGTCTTTATGAGGCAGCTGTCAAAGTAGGTGTGACAAATGGACCCTCGCCGACATTACTCGCTCTCTCCACCGGACTTCGCGTCCAGTTTCAAGTGACCGTATTGCTGGCTAGAGAGTTGTCCTTAACATTTTCGTCATCGATCGATGAATTGAATGAAATACACACTTAGAGCGGAGAGGATAAAATTATCGCAAAAGTCTAGATTATTGTGTGATGAGTTTAGAATCTGTTTTCAAGCATTCTCACGTTGTTGTTGTTGTTTTCTTTCTTTCTTTTTTTTTCATAGATTTTCTTTGTTTTGGTGTTGTTGCTGTAAGTTGTTTGTTTGTCTACTGTTGCTGTTGTTGTTGTTTTTTGTTCGTTTTTTGTTTTTTTGTTTTAGTTATTTAGGTTGGGTTTTTCAATTTCTTTATTTGTTATTGATGTTTTTTTGTTGTGTGTTGTTGTTGTTGTTGTTTGTTGTTGTTTTTGTTTTTTGGAGGCGTTTTACGTTTACACCTGTCACCTCGGCTAATGAATGAGTCTCACAAAACTGGAACTATGTCGGTGGCGTCGAAGCACACGCCTGTAACGTTTGACATTTTTTTTTCAGATGGCCTACGCACATTTGATCCGGAGATATCCCATTGTCTTTGGTGATAAATCTATGACCTGAGAGGGAAAAAAACACCTTTGTCTCCATTGTTATTCTCGAGTCTCTGATGACCCTCAGGTAATGCTCCAGCCGGCTTTTGAAGTGAGGACCACAACCTGACTATCGTCAAACAAGATTTGGTGGTGGCCGTGGGGGCGGGAATGGGTGGAGAGAGAGAGAGAGAGAGAGAGAGAGAGAGAGAGAGAGAGAGAGAACTGATACTCACTTTGTTTAACCTTATTTGCCAAGGCAGCCATGACAGATATTAGAAGAGAGAGCCTTCAGTCCCAAACTCTCGTATGACGTTCCATTCGAACAGAAAACATCACGAACGTTCAGTGTTCAAGGTTTCAGATTACCATTCTGAATAACACTCGCGTCATTCCTGAACGACACGCTGTCAAAACTAAAAGCTCCGAAATATTGCATGATGACACAATGACTCAATGACATCCAGGGAGAAAAGGCAGGGGAGGCGGGGGGGGGGGGGGGGGGTACGCCGCAGCACTACACTTTGACGCCGTCAAAAAAAAAAAAAAAAAAAATACACGTCAGACTGAAGCACTGTCAAATCTCAAATTAGTAAAATACTGACACAGTTGAATGAAGGCTCTGTTTAAAAACCTCTGAACAACTTCAAACGAACAGTTACTGAAATACACTCGAACACCGTGGGAAAAGTACAGTAGATTTTAACTGTCAAAAGCAAAGTGCTCAGATGTAGACAGCTCGTCCAGTATCAGTGCAAAACACTGCAAGATTGACGATGTACGCTAAGACACAACACAACTCCACAGTTGCAGCAGAGCAGACAACAGCTTCGTCCACGCAGTTTCACGGTTTAATGGTTTGCTAAACGTGTCTGTCGTGAACGATTTTGTCGCCTTGCCCCAGGAGAATGACTCAGTGAAACACAGCTATTGTTTCTGAATGACATAGTTCAACACAGCCATTGTTTCTGGATAACAGTATTTTTTTTTCTTCAAGCCTTGCGTTGATGCAAAGTTCACTGTGTGATAACAGAGCTCCAAGTCCACCAGGCAAAGTTAAAACTGCTCTTCCATGCCACGCACTGGACGTAGGACATAGTGTTCAGAAATGTCACCATGTCTAGCACAGAAATTCTGGAAATTCATCTTTTCCCAGTTTGCTTCACGCAGCACCACTTCACTATGGACCATTTGCTCCTCCTGCAGTGCACTGAACACGGAAACTGGACGAATATGCAACAATAGTCAATAACAACGTCCTGCAAGTCTTGCTTCTGCTCGTCAGTAGAATCACCGTGAGCCAGAATCCAGAAGAACTGGTTGAAATCCCGTACTAGGCCACCGTAGTCAATGGATGGACTTGACTTCACACCTGCGTGTTATCCTGATGAATGACTACTACACTGTACCACAGGACGGCGTGTATCGTTCAGTTCACCGCCTTGTCACATCTGCCAAAGACCTCACCAGTCCGGTACCAAGGCAAAGCGCGGGACCTACAGGCAGTTAGCATCGTGGTGTGTGTGTGTGTGTGTGTGTGTGTGTGTGTGTGTGTGTGTGTGTGTGTGTGTGTGTGTGTGTGTGTGTGTGTGTGTGCGTGTGTGTGTGCGTGCTTGCAGCTTCCCGTGAAATAGCGTCACTATACCTTTCTCTACAATCCCATTAACAAGCTTTAAACTCCATCCGAATTTACAAGGATGGCATCATTTTCCTTTTTTATGTGGCCACTGCTTTAAACATTTTTTTTTCTTATTCTTTTTTTCCTAACCATAAAACGTAGCAGCTAGGGAGGATGTACAAATTTTATGAGAAGAAAAAAAAAAAGAGCAGTCTCCTGACTACGGTTACTTCAGCTGAAGTTTCTCTTGGTTTGTTTTACATGTTGACTTTCTGCTTCAAAGAGAACGTTTCAGTTCAATCAGTTTCCTGTTTTCAAGCATGGAGGGTGGGTGGGTGTTTGGGAATTAACGTCCTTTTCCACCACATAGGGTGATATCAAAGACGGGGCAACGATGAAAAATTTCAAGCATGGAAGACATCCGGGAGGAATATAAAATTAATGCAAAGCGCCGACCATGACTCGATTTTCAGTTCTCCTCACAGCTCTGTGTAACAGGAAAATACGGAAAATGTCGACGTCATCACAGCTCGCGCACAAAAGCCACAGAGCTATAAATAAATGTAGGTCTGTTGCAATACTGTACAGCAAGGTAAAAGAGACAGATTGCCAGGAGGTCCCACCATTCTGGCAACTGGTAAATCCTGTCATTCGATCACGTGACGTCTCCAGCAGCGTCAGTCACCAGTGACACTGACCGCAGCACGCTTCACTGGCGCCCAGCGGATTGTGACCTGATGTACCGTAACCAGCTACAGTATGGATACGCTTCCGGCTGGCACAGGCAATTATTTGCTGATACTAACGGTAGACGAACCGTGGAAATCGATTGATGGCAATGTCCACAACAGACGCACACGAGACAGGCTTTTTATCTGACGGCCCAATTTTGGAACATCTGATAATTATCTGAACTTAATTGAATAGAATAACCTTTTAGTTTCCAAGGATATCTAGGCTATACAAATTGTTTCTGTTCAGAATTGAAGACCCCCCCCCCCCACCCCCTTAGACTGGAGTCGAGCCTTTTGCAATGCATATTCGTATCAGTACCTGATCAGGCAAGGTGTAGCCTCATGTCTTCCCCGCTTTCATGAGCTAATCGAACGATATTTGTTTGTTTGTTTGTGTGTGTGTGTGTGTGTGTGTGTGTGTGTGTGTGTGTGTGTGTGTGTGTGTGGTGTGTGTGTGTGTGTGTGTGCACAAATACAAGCGTCCGTGTGAACAGCGCAGGAATTTTGGAGTTATCCATCAAATAAATACCACATACATTACAGATTATGGCATGAATGTTAATACCCGGTCCAACACATAGTTTGTTTGTAATACACGTACAACCATTTTCCAGAATCCGAAAACTGTCAAACACTGCTCGACACATATTTTAAGGGTATCCATAGACCAAGCCTGCGACCCACTGTCGTGAAATGTCAAACTATACAGATCACCCTACAGGCAGAAGAATGACAGATACGCTACTATTTTTACTTCGGGTGGTTAAGAATCTGAAACATTCAAAGCATACAAATAAAACTGAATAGTCATACACGCAAACCCTAATTCAGGCAATGTTATAGGTTCCGCTGTCATTGACACTTGTCAAAACACAAAAGACAATCTGCAAACAGAAGGAGTATGTTTTATGGTGGCTGTGTGTGTGTGTGTGTGTGTGTGTGTGTGTGTGTGTGTGTGTGTGTGTGTGTGTGTGTGTGTGTGTGTGTGTGTGTGTTTCATGTTCGGGCAGACCGTTGGGGCACTCCGGCGTTCTTCCCCTCTGCTTTGGAAATGTTCACCCCACAAAATTTGAAAATAAATGCAATCCTGAATTCCGAAACTTCAATTGCTGAGCTGACCCTTCGCGCCAAGGGATTGTAATGTTTATGTCCACTGTGTGAGAGAATGCGTGTGATTCACGTCAGCGTGCATTCAGTTCGCGGCCCAAAGCACTTCAAGAAACTGGGTAAAGCGCCTACACAATAACGCAGTTATTAATATTGATCTAAACGTTGCGACAAACGTTTCGTGAATGATGCCAACCGCCCCAGCTCGTAGGAATGCCATTTCAGTCGTGCCAAGTGCAATCTGTAAGTCCAGATAGCCTGGCAAACTGAAATCGGTGAGCGAACACTATATCTGGAAGAAACTGAAACGGGTTTGATACTTCCCGATAACCCCCCGTATGTGCTGTTATCGCCTGGGGTGGTACACCTTTTGTAACAGCCTTGTCACGTGGTGTGGTTCGGTCCAATTTACTATTGTGGCTGTGTGAGCTGGCGACTGATTTTTCTCCCAGAGTGTCAGGTGACAATGTCATGTGGGCCCGCTGCCAGGCTGACAATTGCTGCTTGAAGCTGTAGGCAGGATCACACATCATTACCCTCCCCCCTTACAGCTGCAGTACTTTACCAATCATCATCATCATCATCAACAGCTAATTGGGGAAGGAGGGGGGGGGGATTGTTGGTTGATTGGTTGGTTGGTTGGCTGGTTGGGAGATTAAAGGACATAATACTATTTTTATGTGAGAACGAATTTTTTTTTTTACTTCGGTTTTAGATTGTAAGGCGCCTAGAGCTCGTTTCTCGGGGATAGGCGCCCTATAAATAGTAGTAGTAGTAGTAGTAGTAGTAGTAGTAGTAGTAATACTACCATTTTATGTTCACAGATCGTTCCGAGCTATTTTCGTGGATTCTATCACTGATTAGATTATCACTGTACATCACACCACTTAGATTCATGGACAGTGACAGCGTCTGTAGTGAGCCAAAACAGCACCTTTCAAAACAGCAGTACCCGATTCAGTAGGGAGGACCAGTAACGTCTACTTTGGATAGTTCATACTCTCTTTGTATAATGGTAGAGCGTTGGACTTCTCATGCTCGGGTCGTGAGTTCGTATCCCGGCTGGGGCCAAACATTTGTGCTGGCTTTTTCATCGTTGCCCCATCTTTGATATCACCCTATGTGGTGGAAAAGGACGTTAAACCCCCAAACACCCACCCCACCCCCTCTTTGTATAAAACATATTCTGGTTGGACGACAGGTACGGGCTTTCTCTCATGAGAATTAGGGGAAAACATGCAAAAGGCCGCGAAATGATCATGAGAATTTGACCCTTTAGTTCAAAGTAACAGTCTTGTGAAATGATCGTAGATGATAATTATGCAAAGCTTAGAAATATAAAGAAATGTATAAAGCTTATAATCATGTTTCTGAAATTGGACCCCACTCCATCCCAGGCACATGGCCTCTAATGCCATCAACGGACACAATACGGGCAGTGAATGGTCCGTCGTGATTGTCACACGATACTAGATGGACATCGTGTTTACTTTGAAGCCGGTGCTAATATCTTTACGCATCACTGCCAGATGGGTCACTCAAGAATGGGCTGAAGTGGTCGCGGGACCATTTAGCTACAGGAGGCTGGTAACGGCGCACTCACTGAGGACATAATTTCCAGCCAAAAGAGCTGACCGGAGGCAGGTGATGGGTCACAGTATCAGTCCTGGGAGAATATACCTCTTCTTGAAAATAACAGTGGAAATAGCAGCAGTCAGGATGAAATGGCCACAGTCAGTTCACAATCTCACACTATGTGAGCCGTGACCGTACATATTTCAACACCAAGCACTGACGTGCAATAACTCAGGTGCAGTGAAGGGTGTTTGAGAGTTTAACGTCCTTTTCCACCACATGCGGGTGATATCAATGACGGGGCAACGATGAAAAAGCCAGCACAAATATTTGGCCCCAGTCGGGATAGGAACTCACGACCCGAGCATTAGAAGTCCAACGCTCTATCATCCGGCCACCCCGGCTCCCCGCGCAGTGAAGGACTCGGACAGGTTATAAGAGGAGAGCGTGCATTTGGTGGGTCGCTTACTGTTCGAAAGAACGCTACAAAAATTTTAACTTAGTCTTACTTTCGACCCTAAAACTTCAAAAGTTAACTGACTGATGCAGAGACAACTGTGTCAATCAGAAAATGATGAGAGCAAAACCCATATCAGGCCACTCGATACCTGACTGCGAACTGCCGGCTCTCGATGTAGGAGCAAAAAAAGATTAAAAGACAATTTTTTTCCCTAGAATTCGACTAATCGACCATGTATATTTGCCACGAATGCAAGAGTTAAATGTCCGGGTGTGTGTGTGTGTGTGTGTGTGTGTGTGTGTGTGTGTGTGTGTGTGTGTGTGTGTGTGTGTGTGTGTGTGTGTGTGTGTGTGTGTATTTTTAAAAGATGTTTGAGCTCACAGGTCGTTCTGGGTTCTTTTGACAGTGTCTGACATCGTACCACTCAGACATCTGCACAGTGACAGCATCTCACAGACTGGCGCTGAAGCAACAGAAAGGTACACGCGACGCAGGTAACAAGGACTGAGCGAAAAACTTGTCGGCAGGACCAAGTAATAGCATTGAATTTCCGACCGTCCGTGTAAAGCTTAAACAACACTGTCTCGCATTAAAAGCTCTACTAATCATGAAGGTAGAATATTTCAAAAGTACACACGCACCAACAAGCAAAATTGTTTCCAAACAGAAGTTGGCTTTGTTGAAGCCTAGTTAACACGGAAACCGCGCGTTTGAAAAAGGCGCTATGTTTTTCGGGTTGTGCTTATTGCAATGTCTTACCAGCACCTGACCAGGCAAGAAGTAACCGCACGTCTCAGTGTTCCCCGTTTTGGATCGAACCATCGTTTTGCACAAATACAAGCGTTTAGCCACTGACCTTTGGTGACCAGACTTTCCAGCAAGTCTTCATCTGAACGTCCCTCGAAGTCGCCAGGCATGGCAAGGGGTACGCGATCCGTCATCACGGACTTCAAAAACTCTCACTCCACGACCACCGACCTAACTAATCAACCACACGACACACAGTCTTCGCTCAAATGAACCGTGGAGATAGATGACTGTCGATGCTGATACTCGACTATGCTTCTTCGACACGGTCGGCTGAATTCCCGTACCGTTTAGAGTAAGTTGCTATCCATTACTTCGCTCCAGGGAAAAGTATTCACGCTAACAGCTTCCCTCTCATGTCTGTCTCGTGTCACTGACATGCCTCGGGCCGGGTGTCGATAAAATTCGATCAGTTTTGTTTCGACCTTCAGCGGTGGGGAGGTTTTGACGAAGTAGTTAGAGTTAAGACCGCTTTGCCTTTAGTTTCATTACCCGACTTTTCGCCAGGGTTAGGGTCACGCTGAGGTCTGAGGTGGAATGGGAAAAGGTGCCTAAGTGCTTCTGAAATGCATGAAGCTTAGGCCCTTTTACTGACTGAAGGTTGAGACGTGTGCTTGGAATGTGGCCCATGAGATAGCAGGCCCGCCACTGGCTTCGCATGCGGGACTGTTTAAGGCTGTAGAAGCTGCCTTTTGGACAAAATATATTTTTACATTTTTTAATAGTAATATATATTTGAATCCTGAAATAATTGTAGGTATTAGTGGTTTGTATTTATTTTTTTAAGGGTGGTACGAGTTAACCTTTCATAGCTAACAGATCGGCTTAGACTCCTTGCGATGACACAAGCATAGTAGTCAATACTATTCAATACCATGCAAAATTATAGCCTTCTGTCTTCGCTAAAATGTGAAACAATGTGTATGATCGGCTATGCCATTTGAGTACTGAGCGTTCTGAGGCAATGCGGTCCTGTCGTGGGACACCCAAACTAGACTGACAAATGTTCTGTGCAGTGAGATCGAGTTTATACTGACTGACTGTGAACCTAGGTACAGGACGGCAGTCTCATTCTTTGACTACACAGGCCTTGGACTGTACGGGATGACATAACGTTAATACTGATCGTTAAAAGATCACCCCTCTCTCTCTCTCGTATCTCCGGCTCCCCCTCCCCCCCAACCTTCGCGCGCGCACACACACCCACACTGACCGCCAAGTGCATTCAGACACACAACTGGGGTGAAGCTATGCATGGTCTTACCCGTCAGTTCCCAACTGAGAAACACACACACACACACACACACACACACACACACACACACACACACACACACACACACACACACACACACACACACACATCGAGTCCTGTCAGAAGACAAACACACAACTCCCACATATCTATGTATAGACTTACCAAATTATATAGACTCGCCTCGCACAACCTCCCCTCCGGCCGGCCAGACTTTGGACTACCAGTAGTGGGAATAATTGCCTACCGCCAGCAAAATCCACCACCCAGTGTCATTACAACCTTTTTTTCCCCAGCAGCGCACAGTATTGAAAGAGGTTCGCATGACTAACAAGGCAAATATGAAATGTCCCACAGAACACAGTCACGCTAATACTGTACCCTCCGTGACCCTTTGAAATGGAGACTGCCTTCAATTGATAGTTATTTACTCTGCCTATATCTCTAGCGATCTAACCCTGCAAAGAAGCGCTTGCAGGCTATCATTCCAGTTGTGTATTTCGGGTCGATATTTTTTTTTTTACTCAAAATACTCTCATTGTTCAGCGTTTGATGCCTATTCGTGTGTTCCTCTTTACCTCTGTTTGTCGAGACTTTTTTTTCTTTCTTTTTTTTAAAACTACTTTATTTCCCTTTCGGGAAATTCGGGCTGCTTCCCACGGGGGAAGCGCGTCGCCGCGGTGCAGCGCCACCCAATCACTATCTTTTTTATTTTTTCAACACATTTGCTGGGGGGAGGAAAGCCGGATTACCCGGAGAGAAACCCCCGATGAGCAGCCCGGAAGCCAGGAAAAACCGGTATCACATATCACAAGCTCGACCTGGGCTCGAACCCGCGCTTCATCGCCATGACATTTTCTTGTGTACTTCTCTTATATATATTTAATATAGCGATCAACACACCCACCCCCCCCTCCCCTTCCCCTCAGTTGAAATAATTGTTCATTGACTGACTGGCTGGCTCACTCACTCACTCACTCACTCACTCACTCACTCATGCACTCAATCACTCACTCGCTAAATCGAACAAGAAAAAAACAGAGAGGACCAAAGGCGGTCATTCAAAGCGTCTACATGTTTTCTAACCACGTTTTACAAATAAAGGCAGGAACACGTGCGCATGTAGAGCGTGCAAAGACTTTCTAAAATAAAAGTTCCATGAAACGTGAACACTGAAATGGAAGGTATCGACACATGAAAATCTTCGTAACGTCAGCTCAGTGCTTCAGTTCATTTTCAATTCAAATGACTGTATTTTCCCTTAGAGGAAATTCTCTGGAGTGGTAGAAAAAAGCTTGCGCGGAGCTTGTTAGTGTATGGGACGGTCAGTCTACGTCAATATTATTCTGCGCTGGATCACGCAAAAAGCGTCTTTGGGTTCTTTCCACCTCGGGGTGTCCACTCCATCATGAAGGACTGGAAAAAGTCCGCGGGACAATGCCATCGCCTGTAGGACCTGAATCGCATCGCTGGGACTGTGTTTGCCCTCACATCGACTAGCATGCTGGACTGGTGTGTGTGTGTGTGTGTGTGTGTGTGTGTGTGTGTGTGTGTGTGTGTGTGTGTGTGTGTGTGTGTGTGTGTGTGTGTGTGTGTGTGTGTGTGTGCCGGTGTGAAGAATTATGGTCACGGGTGGCTGGCAAGATGGCGTGAAGGTTAACCCAGTGCTACTTCAATTCAAACGTTTTGATGACGATCAGTTGCTGTCAAGTAGAGCCACATGTTTGAAATATGCACATACACACATCTTTACATTAAAGTGGCGTTTTTAGTCGTTTTCTTGTTGACACGTGACCTCATTTATTCATCCTAAGGCCGATGTCACACACAGGAGTGTTTTTTTGTAGTCCGAACAAACAACGAACATCATCATCATCATCATCATAATTATTGTATAGGCGCTTTACCCAATTTCATGAATCGGCTCAAAGCGCCGCGAACTGAACCCAACACGCACGCTCACGTGAATCACACGCATTCTCTCACACACTGGACGGACATAAACACATTCAGTACAATCACGTGGTGCGAAGGATCAGCTCAGCTATTTAAATTTCGGAATTTACAATTGCATTTATGTATTTTCCAAAGTTGGTGGGCTGAACATTTCCAAAGCAGAAACATGGTGTTTTTCCGCGTTTCTCGTGCCGGTGATATGCCGCTATGTGGGGAGCCGGGATAGCCGAATGGTAGAGCGTTGGACTCCTAATGCTCGGGTCGTGAGTTCGATTCCCGGCTGGGGCCACATATTTGTGCTGGCCTTTTTCTCGTCAGTTGCCCCGTCTTTGATATCACCCATACGTGGTGGAAAAGGACGTTAAACTCCCAAACACCCACCCACCCACCCGATACACCATGCCGGCCTTTGCCTCATTTTCAGTTTCCGGAGCTTGTTTTGAGCCGTTTTCCATGTTTACTAGTATTCGAACAAAAACGTCTCCCGTGCGTCATGAATCTAAACCCAGTCATTACACAGGAGCACGGAGTTATTTCCCTTTTCCCTTTTCAAATTTGAATCAGTAGCACCGGTAAAACTGAACAATTCCTTGGATTTTGGTTCGTCGTAGTGAAAGTCGAAAAGGGGCCGGCCATCACCCAGAAAACGACTTTCACTAACACCGAACCGGCCCCCGTAGTGTAGTGGTTAGCACTTCGGACCATGGACCGGGAGACCCGGGTTCGAGTCCCAGCCGAGGCAAGCGGCATTTTTCCTACCTAGGTCGGCTCCTACCCAGAGCAGGTGTGCTATGAGCCCAATAGGGAGGCTGTTGCCACACAGCCGAGATTCACCCACTTCACGGGTGCGACTTTGGGGGTCAGTGTTTCCCTTGGTAGGACACGTCTTATGATGTGGATGATTACAAGGCAGTAGTTCCCAGGCCTGGTTAATGCCGGGATATTTATGACAGGAAGCGTGGAATGCGGCCCTGTCCCGCAGTCCCAAACCACACGGACCTCCATAGCATCATCTTTCCATCATCCTCATTTCCATCATCATGCATAACAAAAATTGCCCCAGCTGCCGAGCTCTCCGTGGATTTTACCCATTATCTGGGAGGAACACCACTGGAAGTGCCAAAGAGCCGGTTGGGGCAGCAAAAACAACAACAACAACAACAACAAACTTTCACTGACGCCGGCAAATGTTGCGGGCAAATGATTTACCTGAGCAACTTTTGAATCCGACGGAGTGAGTAGCACCGCCATCTTGATCAGCCCTGTTGATGGTACAGAGTGTTCGCGTGCTGCTGAATACTATACACTATTCTTACCGCCTTGGGCACACGATGGCCGTGTTTTGATATGCCGTGCTGAATTCTCGAAATATTTTTTGACCGTCTGGAGTGTATGCCGGCAGGGTTGTGAAGAGGAACATGTGTGATGTACCGAGCACACACTGCTGGGAGCCGGCATTGAGGTCGACGCCCAGCCTAGGACTACTAATTTGACGCTACTACAGTACTGGGGCGAGCCCGACTGAAACTGACATTACTTGCTCTCTTGCTGTTGCACAGCACGGGATGGGGACAGTACATAGGCTACCTCAGGGCTGAGGTAGATATTTCGGGCTCGCCGCAGACCTGTACTTGTTGTTACAGTAGGACATCCCGAAATGCGTATACGGCCCAAAGGGAAAGGTAGAACTTCTGGTGCACTTTTTGTTTTGTCAGTTTTGTTTTGCACAGTAATGAGTATTTCCGGTGTTGGTTTTGTTTGTTTGTTTTATTATGTTTTGTTTTGTTTTTTGTTTGTTTCATTGTTTTATGTTTTTGTTTTTTGTTGTTGATTTTTTTTTGGGGGGTGGTGGTGTTTGTTTGGGATTTTTGTTGTTGTTTTGTTTGGTTTGGTTTTGTTTGGTTTGGTTTTTTTTTTTTTTTTTTTTTTGGGGGGGGGGGGGAAACTGGATGAATTTGCTGCCCACAACGTTGAAAGATCTGGGTCGCCATTTTTTTAATTTTTTTTTTTTTTTTTTTGCTTTCAACAAACAAAGGTGTGCAAGTTGTCACGTAAATAATTGTGAAGCAGAAAAAGGCGCTGGACAGCTCTAAACAAACTCCTCCGTGCAGTCGCATTGACGTGTTATTGGCTAACGTGTGCGGTCAGTCGGGATCTGTCCACGGATTCTCTGGGGTTTTGTCACGTGACCTCCCCGCGCAAGGGAGCCGGGACCGAACTAGTAGAGCACAGGTCGGAAAGTGGGTGCTAGGGTTGTGAGTTTAATTCCCGATTGGGACCAAAAAAACAACAACAGCCCCCCCCCCCCCAAACAAACAAACAAACGAACAAGCAACAACAACAACAACAAACCCAAAACAAACAAACAACAAAAACAACAACAACAAACCACACACACACACACACACACACACACACACACACACACACACACACACACACACACACACCAAAAACTAAAAAAAAAAAAACCCAAATAATGCCCAAAAAGAAACACCCCCCCCAAAAAAAAAAAAAAAAAACCAACAAAACAACAACAACAAAAATACAAAAACAAAGAAAAACACAAAAACCACAACAAAAAACAAAACAAACAAACAAACAAAACAACAACAACAAAAACAAACCCCTCAAGAAAAAAAACGAAAAAAAAAAAGAAAAAAAAAACAACAGGAAACAACCACAACACACAAAATTAATCTGGTCTTTTCCTCGTTTTCCTGTGTTCGATATCACCCTCATGTAGTATAAGATGATCTCCTACATACCCAACCAACCAACCGTGACAGTTCCTGGAACGCCGGGCCCCTTTGTAAGCCTACTGAGTGCTTCGATTTTCTCAGGTCGTAGTCAGTGCCCTATGCGGGTAGTCTTACAACCGGACAGTTCGACTATTTACACTGTGACGTCTGCCTATCGCTGTGTCGTTATATCAAAGATCTTGGAAACTCCAAGGTCTTTGGTTATATTGTCCCACTGAACGATTTTCGACACGCCGGAAGAATGCTTACGTCTATTTTTGTCATCAGTAATAAGCAAGTATCCGTTCAGTCGACACAAGGGAAGAGTTAAACAGACTAAACAAACAGCTGGGCCCAAAGCCCCGAAAACGATCCGCTGAAATGAGATCAGATCGGCCGATAAATATTACACAAAACTATCGCATGAAAGTAGAACTGAACAGCACTGTTGGCCGGCTTTGACAGCACGGTGGCCGGTATCAGTCAAACGTTCCAGGCACTTGAAACTCATAGGAAGAAAGGGGCCAGAACGAAAGAAAACCCGTTTTTAAAAAAGGCAAAACCCCGAAGTGCCGGCATGCGAACTTGATGTACCATCATTACCATATAAAGCGACACGGACAGACGCAGGCCTTTACGTTGTTTAAAAATAATCCAGTCATTGTGTCCATTATTTCAGGTCACCGTCGGCAAAACTGATTCCGTGTACTCCGCTAAGCCATGCGCGGAGAACAGCGGTACGGTTTAAACAACTGATACTGCACTTATTTATATATTATATTTGAAAAAAAAAAAAAAAAAACCTATTTCAAGTCACTGTGTCCATTATTTCAGGCCGCCGTCGGCAAACACGAACTGATTCCGTGTACTCCGCTAAGCCATGCGTGGAGGGCGGCGGTACGGTTTAAACAATACTGCATTTATTTATAATTACACTACATATATTTTAAAAAAAAAAAAAACTTGAATAGCAGAAGAGTATAGAGGATATATAGGTTTTTCGAACAACATACTGAAAAATGTCAAGGGAAAGTAGAAAAAAGAAAGCGCCAACGGCACCCGGTGTTCCCAGGCGGTCACCCATCCAAGTACTGACCGGGCCCGACGTTGCTTAACTTCGGTGATCGGACGAGAACCGGTGCTTTCAACGTGGTATGGCCGTTGGCGAAGGCTAAGTGTCTTATTTAATGATATATACTGTTCTTTCCAGTGCTAGCATACCACCAGAATCATGTGCTCGCACAGATCTACGCCTAAAGCACACGTTACTGGCGAAATCTGACGAAAAGCACAAACAAACCGGCGCAGACTTGAAATTGGAACACCGTGCTACATACGCTTAGTCATCCGCTGACGCTGAGTGGGGAAGGGAATGAACCACCGAAAGTTAGTATTTTCCGGCTTCCGGGAGGTCAGCTCTTCTCTCCCTTGCCAAGGTCGTGCGAGAGATGCAGAAAGAATGTCAGAAGTTACTAATGCTACAGGAACATAAAGGATACGATGATCTTTCGTCGCCCGTAACTACCAAAATCCTGGGGTGTCCGCACGGTTGCGGCGACTGTTGCAAGGCACCCTCGAGGAATTTTACATGCCGGGCGGCCTTGCGGCAGATTATAACGCGGAGTTATATTTTTTTTCCGAAACCGCAACGCCGTATCCCGTACACACGCCGTATTCAGCATCGCACGGCCACAAAAACAGTCACCTCACAGTGTCCGCACGATTGCAACGGTCACAGTACGATTTTTAAGCGAGAACCTGTTTGTTTGTTTGTTTTTTGTTTTGTTTTTTGGGAAGGGGGGGGGGGAGTTGCCAAAATCGTACGGCAGCCATGGTAATCCTAAACCACTGGAGCTAGTCCGTGAGGGGCTGGGGGTAGGGGGGGGGGAATCAGTGCTTGAGACACCTTTACCAGTTCCTTGTGTGACTTACCTCAAGGATGTTGTTTTCGCCTTTTGTTTGTTTTGTTTGTTTGCTTCCGTTCGGAGTTTCACAGCCGGTGGCGCCGGGTTGGGATGGGGGTGCTTGTTGTTTTGCTGTTGTTGTTTGTTTCAAGTGTTTGTTGCGTTTTTCGTTGTTGTTTTTTTGGGGCGGTTGGGGGGGGGGGTGAGGGAGCGGAGGTGTGTCTGCTGATTAATCTTTGCTATGCACGGGGTACTTCAGTGTGACTAAGTGACCGAAGATTTCAGTGCACGCTAAGAACTAACCTATTACTTCAGTTTCGAACATATTTTCCCATTAATCTCAACACTTTTTTAAATGAAAAGATAAAGAAGCTTTTAAGTGGAAGGTCACGGTCTGCCACGAACCGACAGTTCACCACCAACATCAGCAACTGATTGGCCGAGCACTCAATTTGTCACAAAAAAGTACTTCCCCCTCCGCACCCCCCCCCCCCCCCCCGAAAAAAAAAAAGAAGGAAAAAAAAAGAAAAGAAAAAAATAAGAAGCTGCCTACCATCTTCAGGGCCGAAGAAGTGAGCCGTGTCCACCCCCTCGTAGCGGACAATAAACTGCACCCCGTAGTAACCTTGACCTTCATCGTCAGACGCTGACGAACTGTCCAAGAACTCCTTCAGCAAGGTGCAGATACTGTCCGTAGGCAGGACCAGGAACTCTGTAAATCATATCCGGAACAGGTATGTACATCGGTGCATGAACCAGTGTGTGTGTGTGTGTGTGTGTGTGTGTGTGTGTGTGTGTGTGTGTGTGTGTGTGTAGAAGGGGGAGTAGGAGCCACTTCAAGCCACTATTACGCAAGGGCGTAAGTTCGATGTACAAAGAAGTGAAACGTGTTTATTATTTAAACCGGATAGATATTTAAATATATATTTACACCTTTCTTTTATTGTCTTCCTTTTTATTTTAGTCTGGCGAAGAAGGACATTGATTAGCCGCGAAATAGTCCTTGTTGCTTGCGCGGCGTTAAGCCTTAAATAACTAACTAACTAACCAACCTTACCCTGATCCTGCCACCTGGCGACGAGATGCACCATCCTGTAGCCCGGGTCCCGGACACAGTCCAGCACATCCTGTCCCGTGATATCGGGGGTGAGGGGGAGCTGGGTCACCCTCCCTCCTCCATTGTCGTTATGCACGTTCAGGATCAGCTGCACACAAACACGCCCTAAATCGTGAAACTGAACTGACAAACAAACAGATCAATAACTTCAGCAACAACATACGAAACAACTGAAAAGAACCAAACGTGAATTTAATCGGAATTTGAGAACAAAACGGAGCAGATTCAACCAAGTCAGATCAAATTTGATCAAAGTATATATAAGTATAACGGATCACGGTGGAATCGAAACAAACTATGAAAAATGATGGTTGTAATTTCTTTGTCGTTTTCTTGGGGGGTGGGGGGGGGGGGCGGAGGGGACTCGTTCTTTTGAGGGGATTTGGTTTGGTTTTGTTGGTTTTTGTTTGTTATTGTTTCAAATACGTTTAAAGGTGTTCCATTTTTGTTTTAGTATTATTGATGTTGCTGGGTTGTTTTTTTCTTCTTCTTTTTTCGGGGGCGCGGGGAGGAGGGGTGGGGTGGGGAGGGGAGGGGGGTGTTTAGGAGCAGTTTAACGTCCTTTACTACGGGGGACGAGGAAGACCTCAACAAATCACCAGAATCATTCGATGATTCGTTTATGTAGTCAAGTATGGGCGATTGACCAAGGACGGTATCAGTCAAACAGAGCGAACACCTCCGACCATTTTCACGGTAAATCTACACGCTCAGTGTGTGGGTAATTTCAGCAGAGCAGCGACAGATAAGCACATGAATCCATCGTACACATGATCTGTCTATTACATGGGTAATTACGGGCGGACTTAAACAGATGGGATAGACTCTACACTCGATCATCGCGTAGAAAGCTCTCAGAAGGACTAATTCATTTCACATAAGACAGGTAACATACGATACATTTCACACTGGACTGACCCTAGCCTCGATTTTGATCAGGATCACACGAGCGCGCGCACTGGCACACACACACACACACACACACACACACACACACACACAGGCACGTACGGCTCACAGAGAGAGAGAGAGAGAGAGAGAGAGAGAGAGAGAGAGAGAGAGAGAGAGAGAGAGAGAGAGAGAGATGATGATGATGATGATGATGATGATGAAACTTTATTTTCCAACGGTTAAAGTTTTGACAGAGAAGATCGTCAATTTACAAACTTGCCGTTGCTACACACTACTAAAACACATCTAGCAAAGAAAATTAAAACATTGAGATCAAATATTTACAGGTGACTCTCTCTCTCTCTCTCTCTCTCTCTCTCTCTCTCTCTCAAGCACTCATCAAGTTAGCAAGTTTCAGCGTGGACTAATACATACATGTACATGTCTATATGCATTTACATTAGAAATTTTGAAAGAGAGAGAGACTTTCGCACGCCGCAAATCCAGAATCAACCAGCGGTTCCTTTCGATTTGCATTGGATAAACCTACTGATCATTGATCAAATGGCCTTTGTAAATCTCCTTTTAAAAAAATGTAAAGGCATGCTGCCACACAACTTGATTCTGATTTCGCAACTACGGCGACTTTAGTTTTTTTTTTTTTGTTTTTTTTTGTTTCCTTTTTAGTTTCGCCTGTTCCTCTTGTTTTCCACAGAAATTTCCACAAGAAATGTTCGGTTATTCGTGGACGTCACTTAAATTCCACATAATTACCCAAAAACACAAAAAGTAACATTGTTTTAAACCGTATCAAAGAATCGTATCATTGTATATCAATCGCATCTGATCGTTCATATATTGTCAGTACTGCATCTGGTCGTTCATATATTCTCAGTACATAATAATATCATTCAAACGTCCTGCATAACAGCCGTCATGTCGGTGACAGGACGTGACATTACACCTGATCCCTAATACATGGATCACCATCATCAGCCGGTAACTCACCGGACTTTCCTCCTCACTTGATGACGTCGCGGTACTGACCAGCGCGAAGTACATTTGTCCACTGCGTGCAGACCACCCGACTGCTGATGTAATCCGAACCGCATCCACAGAGGTTCACTCCCAATATATACAGGTAGTTTATTTGTATATTATGTGCAAACTATGCAATTTTCATTTGCGGGCTGGAACAGATTGGTGCTCAGTCAACTGAGGAGTTCAACACATTGACCGACACAGGTCTACTGTCAATCGTTGACACCTAGTACAGCATAGTACTTTCTGACATAAAGTGTTTTCATCCCTGGCAATTGATAGGCAAAACTGCGGCACAAAAACTAAGGAGACAAAAGATTCATTGACCTGAAGATTTAACAGCGCGGATGGTATCTAGGCCGGTAGTGTGTGGTTTCAAGTTTCCGTCTTCAGAACTGTTTCCAATGCGCCCTTCTTTGTAAAGAACGTGAATCTGGTATCCTCAGTTGTCTAGAATGCTAGCAGGTCAAAACGCAGAGGGTCACAGTTACAGCAATCCAACACCTGGCAGTGAATCTTATAGTCACCTCACACCTTCTGCTGACCGTCTGACACGACAAGATAGTCCATCAGAGTTCCAGTTCCAGTCAAACCAGACCACTGTCTTAGAAGATTTAGAAGAGCACAATCAGTAAACATTCGCCGGCCTGCGCTGGTTTCCACCAAATACTAACTAAAGACGGCGCTGACTGGAGTTATGTCATTACAATGTATCTTTAGATGTCTCGCCCTATCCTTGGGACTGACATCGAGACATCGCAGAAACTGATTCCTCCCACGAACCATTCACGGCGAGGCTTTCTTTAGTCTCATTGCACTCCTCACTTGCCTCTAAAAGTAGTACCTGTCAGTCATGGTCAAGGCTGAAAGTGACCAGTCCCGTTGTGACGTCCTTACTCACAAACTGCCGTCTCTAATCACATTCCGGTCCGATTGGGACGGACCTGATCGTGAGTCTGTCTTGCCTATCACCCACCCCTACATGCCTCACCTCAAGCGTGAAATAGCTGTACCAAAACTCGGACGACCGTCGTCGCCTTCAGTTCACAAGAAAGATCTGTTCTTCACGGTAAACCGGCCAGTGAGTCTGTGGTTTCTAGCTGTTCGGCCGACTGCACCTTCACACTACATTACACGATAAATCAAGCGAGCCGCTGCCATTTTCATCAATCTTTCGCCGGCGTAGCTTCCTTGAACTGGCAGGTTTTGGGGTTGTTTTCTTTTGACAACAAACACAAGAAAGTGTCTGATGCGACAGGTGTGTTTTCAGAGTCAAGTTGCCGGTCAGATTTTCACTGTTACGTCACCAGCATCGACGATCAATCATTTATGGTGTTTCAACAAGGACAGACTGTTGCACTGATTCTAA